>JARQSV010000481.1:788131-805449 GCA_030142285.1 Calameuta idolon | reverse complement strand
CCATCACTGATTATGTTTAATATTATTAGTTTTCCCATGTAGCCATTAATGGTCCAGCTGCATCCCGTGGAAGAAGCAGCAGAATACGTTTACAGGCTGAATGCGTGTCTTGAGATAAAAACAGTGTATTCTTAGTGCGATTCAGATAGAGAAAGATCAAGGGGTACCTTACAGTGTGGCTGGACCAGTCCGGGACCAGGTATGCAAAGACAGGCAATTAAGAAAAATTTGAACCTGGTCACAGAACTGGTGGACGTTGATTTTGATTGGCTGATTAGTTTCTCTTGTACGTGGCAAATGATACGGCTGGTCAAAGGAAGCTGTAGTATTTTTTCCTTTCTCTCTCTCTCTCTTTTTAATTTTACCCTCGCCCTGGTTTTAAAACCTGAACCGTGCTGATTGGCCGGGTTTTCTCCTGCTTGCTGAAGTTAAGCCGCACGCTAATGGAAATTTGTTCGTCAGGCCAAACATACGTCCCATGGTATGACACGTCATCCACTCCTGGTTCTCACCCATATATTTTTCAGCGTCGACCTCCGTGCTTTCACCTCGCTGAACACCTTCTGCCCTTCAACACATATATTGCATATCAACATCCCTCAAGCTCATGTATATATGTATTTCAGTTATCAAGGAATATTTGCCAAGAGGGTTGTATAACGTTGGACAGCTGGAAATGGACAGAAGAATCTGGACCAGATGTGCTTACGTTAAGCCAAACGATTAAACTGCAGACGCGTATTCCGTTAAGGAAGTGAATGACCTGAAAGTTAGAAAAAAAGTATTTTAATACCTTAAAAAAATAAGCTAGGTAATTTTAGTTCCTTTTACTTTTTTACTTCCTTGCGTAAATGACTATAGAAAACGTATTCGATAATCCATTGGCATTTAACGATTACTTCGTGTAATAATAATATAAAATTATCCATCGAATACTATTATCCTATTATGGATATCTATCGACTGATCTGCATTCCAATTTAACGAACTCACGAAATAAATAATATAAATAAAATTCGTTACAGTCACCGAAATAGCACGCAAAGGCTCTCATTGATTTTAAATTAAATAGCGGCCATCAGCCAGGGTTACCAATATTATCTTCAACTGATTTTTCCTTTCGTTCTCCAGGTTACAAGGCACGTTCTCACTCCCTTCTATTACTATCCCTGAGTCTGTATTCGTGAATTGGTGTGAACCAATATCGGCTGGCAGGTGAAGGATGTGCCACACGTTGTGCGTTCAACTAAGGAAAACTCTTGGAGAAGTCATCTCCTTCCTCCACCTTGAAGGACACAGGCACGAAGAAGGTCCAGACTGTTTCCATAGCTCACGTGTGCCCGATAATGGTTCTCCTCCAGGACATTAGTTTCAGGACACTAACTGATTTTTTTGGTGACGCATCCTGTGAACTTT
Organism: Calameuta idolon; assembly: GCA_030142285.1. Classification (NCBI taxonomy): domain Eukaryota; kingdom Metazoa; phylum Arthropoda; class Insecta; order Hymenoptera; family Cephidae; genus Calameuta; species Calameuta idolon. Next base: position 804,033 of record JARQSV010000481.1, on the reverse strand, counting down.
GAACTTCATATTTTTCAAGGGCCTTGTAACCCTGAGGAAAGAGTATACTTAAATTCAATTATTAATATCACAGTAAGAAATTCTCAATGGATCATAACGCGTCTGACATTGCGTGTCCCAATAAATACCTGCTCGTCCCACAAGGCATTGGGCTTTGTAATAAATTTTATGGTCCGTCGATTGACTTGAGAAATGTCAGGTTCGCCGACCATTGTCTTCCGTTTTAACAAAGCGGCCGACCTTTATCGATGGACTTCCCTCCACTGGAATCATAATGGACTCACACTCTGCTGCACGCTATTTCCTTCAAGCTTTAAGGTCTGAACATAGTTAATTTATTGTTTAAGGGAAATCTCATGATTAAGAAAAAATTATCTTCAATTAGTGTAGATTAGTGTTAACTTGTAGATAGGACAGTACTTGTTACTCCAGACAGTGTAAATTTACACAGGATACAATTAACTTGGTTAAAATAACCAGCGCTGCGTTACGCAAAGAGATAATATTTTCCTCTCTACTTATACCCTGTATAACATACTTTGAATAGTGCGGAGTCTGTTTTACTAGTGAGACTATTCTATTAATTAAGGTAACTCATATCTTCTCTTTAAAAAGTAATGTCACACTTTGCTACTAAACCAACTGATACTAGTTTTACAATTGATACTCAATTTACCCTTACAAAAGACATTGAGTTTACACCTGAAGACAATTGACCTTGATTTTAATAATTCTGCACAATCCCTGTGGATGGATAACGCGAATAGCAATTGTGTGTTATCTACTTTTAAAATGAGTATTATCATGATTGAATATTATTATTTTATAGGAGTAAAGAAACATAGCGACAAGTGCAGTAGTCAAAATTGGTGGAACCAATAAGATAAATTGTTGAGGTGTTCTTAAAGCTACCCCCGTTTGCCTGTAATTTATCGCGTTACGCCAGGGGCGGAGAGAAACATTGAAAAAGGTAAAGCGTCTCACTTGCTAACAGGGGAAACGGGTGGGTTCTCAAGAGTCGGAAAAGTTTAGCGAATACGGAATGGAAGATGGAAGTAAGTAAGAGAGAGAGAGAAAGCGAGAGAACAGAGGATACGGCGCTTGAAAGAGTTCTTATAACCGTCTTGGGTGCTGTACCATTCATCTACGCTCCTGCCTTCAAGTTTATACACTTAGATCGTTCAACGTAACGTTCTTACTTCTTCCTGGCATAAGAGAAGCTCCAATGCTGTTTCGTAAGTCCATACCAATCACCTTTACAGTGCAGCTTTCATTGTTTTACTTCTTGACTTTCGAGCCCCACTTCATTATCGCTCATTCCATTGGGAATCCAAGACGGTAGTTGAATTTGAATTTTGTGCCAGCAGGTTTGTAGTCCTGAAAATCAGCACTTTCATATATGGTACATGGAGTGGACAGATCCATATCGATAGGCGAGGGTGGATGAGAAAATTTGTAATGAATCTTATTACCTTACAGTGTATAATAATATTGCTTATTGGTTTTTTTGGAAAGAAGTAAGCAGGTAGGTATAGGTCAGCCATCCCATGAGTCTAAAACCAATCACGTTCCTGACTATACTGGTTCTGGTTATTACTAGTGCCAGATTCAAACCCAGGGTTCCGCTCTGAGTTACTGGAATTGCCCAAGTTTGGCAGCGCCCTCCTGAAATTCTACATTTCAATTTGATATTCCTGAATCGCGCGACACGGTAAATCTCAAGAAGGATCCCTGGGTACGTAGGAGGGTAGTGTTGGATAGGTACCAGGAGTTCCTTCAGAAGGCACCCTTCAGAACCATATAAAAAATAACCCTCTTGAAGAAGGTTGCAGGATCTGAAATAAGAGTAGAAGATGTAGTGTCGATTCCCAACACCCTGTAGATACCCGGTGCAAGTCGTTCGAACGTAGACCTAGTCCCCTGGGACAGTAAATGTCTAACTGCCTGAATGCCTCCTACCTGCCACCTGGTGCCCGCGCTAGGTACCTCAAAACCTAATAGCCTCAACTTTCTGAAAGATGTGACTGGACGCAACTGAAGCTCAGGAATCAGAATGAGAAACGCTGCCAATAGATAACGCTATACAAACCGTGCAATTTTTTTTATCAGTCCAGGTAGCATCGATCCCCAGGAGACGCGTCCAAATTTCATGAAACCAACAGAACTTTTTTTCTTTCACGCATCCCTCTTCTCGTACAGTCCCCAATGTTGAATCTCCATAGAGACCCGCCATAACCTCCTACTTGTTTCACATGTATCCATAGCAGAAGAAAAATCCAAGAAAAATCTGAAAAATAAAAATCACGTAATTTCACATACTTTCTCCATCTAATCTGATCCTGGTGAAACGCATGGCGGAACACGTGCTCTGGTCCTCCATTGCCAGGAAGACAATGACGCAATGAGGGTTACCAGGGGGAATGAGTAAATCCTCGAGCACCAGGGGATGGCTCGAAGCGTGTAAATGAGATGCGATTGGGAATTGAAGAGGCTGAGAGCAAGAGAGAAAAGTATTAACCGCAGCGAACGAGCGTGAGAGAAAGACGAAGAATCCCTCGAGCAGGCAGAGCTGGATGAACCGATGGTTCTATACGTGTAGGTGTATACATATATAGATTGCCGGATGTAGAAAGGGCGACGGTAGCTCATGGAACTCATCGAGTCAGAATGAGGGGTTGGCAGGTCGCGTGCGGGTTAAAACAGAAAAGCTCTCGACGTGGCTCAGAAATCTAAAGCCGTGGAGGTTCCGGCCAAACTAAACGGTATTAAAATCGATGCGGGCAACAGATGTGCGCTGATAGGTTTACGGTGGCGAAGCCAATAACGAAAATCATTAAATTAGCTTAACCACTGCGCGGCCGAACGTATTAACGGTTCGCTAATTTTATTATTTAGGGTTTACATAAAAAGCCCTACGCAAGCCGGTCGTCCTTTGGCTGGCGATTCGCATCTATTACACCTTCAGCCACCCTTTATGTATAATACAGTCTCCGTATACACAGAGACTCTGGCATTGCAGCGGGATTAAAACTTGGGGAAGTTTAAGTTCCGACGGGTCCCGACGCCAAGAATCCGTTTCGAGCGACGCTTCCCCTCCGCGCTCCACACGAGGATTAGACTGGAAACGCTGGATGCCAGATGCAGGGAGCTTTTCGTTAGATTGAAACAAATATATTCTAAATAATTACCAATGCGCGACCAGCTCTCTGCCTCTTAAACGTTGGCCTTGCTTATTACTAAAAACTCTTGGCATCCGGTGCGACGTTCTGGAAAATATCCTGGGGGGATGAACTGCTTCGTTTGGAACCCTTCGAAAACTTCAGGGGTTGTACCTTGAAATTGGTTATAATGATAATTTATATTTAATCGATAATGGGTTAGTGTAATAAACAATTGTTTATACCTGGTTTCTTTGTTAGAACAAATTGGTCTAGTGCTTGGTGATTTTTTTAAAGTGGGTCTTTCCTCATCCTGTAGACTCTTTGTACGCGCTGCTTAATATCATCCAGTCGATTCCATCCAGTAGGAACTAACCGGATGCGATAGGACTCGACATTTTTGAAAGATCCTTGCTGAATTGATTATAATAATAATTAATATTTAATCAATAATGGGTTCGTGTAATAAACAATTTTTTATACCTGGTTTCTTTGTTAGAACGAATTGGTCTAGTACTTGGTGATTTTTTTAAACTGGGTCTTTCCTCATCCTGTAGACTCTTTGTAGGCACTGCTTAATATCATCCAGTCGATTCCATCCAGTAGGAACTAACCGGATTCGATAGGACTCGACATTGTTGAAAGATCCTTGCTGAACGTGCCGGAATGATGAGGTGTCGCGTTGCGTCGTGTTGGATCGAGAACTGCTTCACCCTATCCTATCCCATTTGATTCCGTAATCCATTCCGGATACCCGGGTATACCATGTTACGGCATCAGCGATACGATACAGGACGAGAGACGTCGGGACGTAGCTGAACTGAACTGAACTGAACGGTAAGGTACGTACCAGGACATCAGTCTCTTCTGTCTTCGCTTGTCTGGGGCAGATTCCCTGAAGAAATTCCAACCTCGATTCGCCTCGCCAATACGAATGCTCCACCCCATGCTGTAGGACTTTTTTTTTCCTTCCTCTGTATATATATACGGAATCTTGACGTCGCGGAATCTTTGAAATTCAAATATTATTTCGTAGGTCTTTCGCAGCGCCACGGTGAGAAGAAGGAGAAGCTTCTTGGCTGAAGTCAAAGATCCAATCGTACGAGCGATAGCTTTCGCGCATAGTACGTTTATCTGTAGAATTAAATTTCTTGATAAGATGGCAGATCAACTTTTTTTTTTCTAAAACGAATGTTAAATTCGTTTCGTGCCGTAGTTAACCTTTCTTTTTGGCGTATCTCACTGTAAAATTACAAAGATCAGAATCCCAGAGAACTTACGCCGTTGGAGGATGTTATTTTGCCAGAGGATGATACTCCTGCAGGGCAACTCCTTGGAAGCGATGCGCCTTGCTCCACTCATTCTATCCGTTCGAAAGTTTAACCATTTACGTTGGATAAGTTCTTGAGGCAGTTGGCCAATAACTGATCAACGTCGATGGAAAATTTCAATGAAACTTTACCAAAGACAAACCTGTCCCGAGCATCCCGTTCGGGCCACCGGAACTATCTGAAATCTTTCTGACAATCAAATCGCAAATCGTACCACCCTAAGCAGCTTGACTCAAGTAGTAGGATTCATGCGGACAACTTAGCTACTGTATGTCAAAGATTAAAAAGAGTCCTTACCCTATTCTTTAAAGCATTTTCCCATTATCCGGCGACCGTTGGGACAATCAGGACTAGGGACATGCACGCGTAAAGGAAAAGGATGACGAAGAAGAGGTTCAGGTAGTGGCACATCCTGGGCACTGCCATAGTGTTCAGCTTCGCGAGAACTCTTGCAGGTTAAACGTTGAGTATTGAGGTGGCGACGTTTCCTAGCCGCTGGTGAAGTAGCCTGCGGGACAGTAATTTGCATGGCTGAAGTGGTTGGTTGGTTGACTGGCGTTGTGCTTGCTTGAGAGGGAGAGAGATTTGATGAAGCCAGAAGAGAGAGTAAAGAAGGAGGGACAAAGAGAGAGAGAGGAGAGAATTCAGTCGAAAGAGGAGTCCAGGAGATCTGAATATATATATATATATATAGAGAGAGAGAGAGAGAGAGAGAGAGAGAGAGAGAGGGATTCTGACTTGAAAATGGTGAATAGAGAAGGGTGAAGCGTAGAAGAGGAGGGAGGAAGAAGAAGTAGAGGCAGAGGTATAGCGAAGCACTCCGACTCGCATTCCAAGCAGACTCGGTGAACCGGGTTCATTATTTTCTCGTTATAAGTTTCTACAACTCCGGCTTGTTGTCGTAACGTTGTTAACGGGACGCGTCGCGAATTGTTAAACGGCGCCGTTCGCGGCGCCCTCTGTGCTTCGTTGTCACGAACGCGGGACTTTTTAATTTATTAATAAACAGCCACTGTTTTAGAGGGTCCACGTGGAAACGGCTGTAGGTGGCGTGACCTTTCACGAGCTCACTAACCCCCTGGGATTATTGAAAAGTATCGTTTAATGCCGTTCCTAGCCGTTACGGTCGAATCACTTTCAGGACGCCGAAATACTGGCCGACGTAGACGAATGAAGAACGACTTTAGCCACTTGGTTTCTTCCTTCTTCCTTAATCACCATTTTTCTTCTTTTCTTTCGACCTATCGCGCAACGCACTTCTGCCAGGGAACACGAGTCTTGACAATTTCGTGGGAAACCCCACACCAGGTGACATTAAAATAGCATTTGCTTTCTCATTCGTCGTACACGTCATCTGTACTCCGCGTTGATATGTCCACCTAGCGGCACTCGGCGTAACTGTCAGCCTCTGGGTAATTCACAGTGTGGCATCGCTTGAGGTTATGTCAATGTATGCCTGGTATATCTTCTCGTTCCTCGTGTTACCTTTATTTCTAACAGCGAAATGCACTGGGATTTAAACGTGAAAGTAGATACTTATATTTATGTAGGGTTACCGGCAACAGACGCAACACCTGTTCTACCATATAAATCAAACGGACAGGCCAGGTTCGTATGGTGTCTTTGTCGTGAATAATCCTCTACAAACATATGTGTGCTTACTTGAAAAATGTCTTACATACGTGTACACAGGTACAGGTTATACCAGAAGACAAAGTCCGCATCGGATACATAACCTCCTAGCTGGTAAAACACGTATCAGGATTGCGAATGGAGATTTGGAATTTTTCTCTAGGAATATTGCAGGATTGCAAGGCGAGTAAAAAAATGTCTACGTTGAAAGTAAAAGCAGCCAGAACAAATGGACGAGCTTTAAATTTCGTCGGAAAAGTCCTGCAGGATGAGATTCTTGATTCCTGGATTTTGCACAAAGGTGTGAACACTCGTCTGGGTTTTATCTATCCGGAGCGTCTCGATTTCATCGATTTGACTGGGAGAGTCCGGGCACAAGGATTTCTAGAGGATCGATTGGCTATTCGCACGTTATCGACATTGCAAATGCATCTGGTGGTGGCTCGACGTGGATTCTACTGCACAGGACGTAAGCGTAACCTGGATACACGTATAGTCGGCTAATAGATAGCTGCACGTGGACCGTACTCACTGTATATAGAGTTTATTTACCGGACGAACGGTCTGGCCTTTCACGGCAATAATATCTGTCACTGACAAGTTTAAAGCCCAGGTACGCCAGGCCATTGCGTCGATATGCACGTGTACCTGCTGCATACTGTAATTTTAGAGCTTCACGTGGCTCTGATAACATCCCTGCTTTGCCGGTGACATCTCACAATCGTTACGTTACGTTCCCGTACGCACAATTGCTTCTGCTAACAGTTCCTCCAATTACTGGTAAATAGCCATACCCTTTATGAACCCGAAAACACTGTCCCAGTATTGACAAGGCAATTACACCGATAACGAGAATCGCATTCTGATTTAATTTAATGCCTCGAATCTCATTCTCCTTGACACCGATAACAGCCTCTTCCTTCTTACTGACTTCTGCTGACTCGATGATCGCGCCCTTGACATTTCAATTTATTTAAATTCCAAGGGCGCACGGGCTCTCAATGAGATTTTCCTTGATTCCTAAATAGTCAAAGTCGAGGCTGGATGCTGAGAAGCAAACGGTCCCCCAGCAACTTGGTAGTCCAGGATACTTGATATTTGATACTTGCTGCAGGAGAAAGGCGAGGATGCTGGCGAAGAAGAGAAACAGGGGTGAATTCAGGGCTGGGCCAGAGCACGAGGACGTTGAAGCGAGGACGCGTCGTGCCAAAGTTTGTTCCTTCGGGTAGAGTTTAGGACCGCAAGCAAAGATACAAGTAGGCCGCTAATGTCTAAACTCGAAACTAAAGTATCTACAAGGTGTGGCGGAAATACGGAGGAAGTCAAAGGCGAGGAGCGCCAACGGCTTCGCTCCGGTTCCAGCCTTAGGGAAGAATGAGCAAGTTAACTTTCGATGTGGAGCAATTTAAGTTTGTAACAAGCGTGGTATGCACGGCAAGAAGATGGCGCCCCGATGCCGAGGGTAAGGAAGAGAGAGTGTCGACGACCACAGCGGCATGGGTTCTGACCCGGGTTAAAGGAACTTCGGTCATGAATTAATTTCACGATGGAATCGTTTATACTACATTAACTTTTAATTTGCTAAACGTTCTCGTCTTTAACGTGTATTTATATTAACTTTCTTCGTTTCGCTGTAATGGATCGCCCCGGGCCAAGAGTTGTCCCTGACGGGAGGCTTATTGCCTTTCAACCGAGACCTCCGGCCTCTACCAAAAACCACTCCTTTTGAATCTTCTCGATTCTATCTCACTTCCCGACTACATGCTCAGCCACCGTGTCTTCTTCCTTGCTTTCTTCTATCCATCCAGCCGTCATCGCGATACCGAGAATTCATTCGAGGCCCCCACGAATTTCCGATCAACCGAGCGTCGAGTCAATATTTCTTTACCCTCTCTACCGGACGTACAGATTTCACCCCTTAGTCATCGAACCATACTCTTGCATCCTGAAGTATACGCAAACACCGTTTCGTTCGGCTCTCTGGACACTGAGTTATTTTATCTTTAAGAATTTTCAAGTCCTTTTGCTCCTGGAAAATAAAAAAGAATTTGCTTACAGGAGTTTCGACGCTCGGCGTCGCTGAGACGAACGAGCCTTTGAACGGTTTTGAAAATCGCGCCAAGACGCTGATCCACTTGCTATGCGCGGTCGATAACGCTTCACAGTTTCTAATGCTTCCCCGAATTACAGTCAAATGTTATTCTTCTACTTTGCCAGGATTAGCTATAGCGATAAGTGATAACACTCTGCTGGTTACCCGTTTCAGCAATGGTGTTCAACGGCAATGGAAGGAGGAGTCGTTCAGCCGGTTTTCTATCCAATGACGATTTCCGGTATCGTGCTGCTTTTACATTCCGTAGGATCTCCTCGATACCCCAAACGGTCGCCTAGACTACGGACGATCCTCGGGGATGGAAGAAAGAGGAAGAGGCTGAGAGGAGCCATCCCCGTAATAAAATCACTTGTTGGATTTCCGGCAATCATGTAGTCGAGCCTCTGATTTACGTTTTCGGCTTTGCCATTCCTGAACCGAAGGTTGGGAAACTCGGTGAAAGCTCGACCGCACCCTGCTTTCCCAACGGCAATCCACGACCTTCCTTTCTTTTCCTTGTGCCATTGAAAATGTAAAAAACTCTATTAAAAATAATTTCTACGTATCCCAAATGATTTAGTATAAAAAATTCACTTCACCAGTGTACATTATAAATTAGTTAACAATATCCTTCACCACATTAAATATTTTTTATCTTTCACCCAAAACCTCAATGAAACCATAACCTCACTTCTTACCTTATTTATATCATTCTGACACAAGAGCCAGCGGTCTTAGAAACTTCCCATTAATATATTTTTTTTTCTCCTTGGTATACTCAAGGAGATTCCACCCCTGTATGATTTCCATGAGATACGATGCAGCTTGTACATACATACGTATATGTAGTATTACTTGCTCCTATACAAATTGTTCTTCCTGCTATGCCAACCCGGAACATGCCACCATCCTTCGCCGCAGGGGGTCGCTTAGCACGCAATATAACCAGCCGCAATAGCATAACCATGATATATTTCCACAATTTGGAGTAATTCCGTTAAAACAGAATAATGTCGGCCAGTGGATGGGGAGCGTGGGTGTAGGTTTACACGCCGACGGCAGTTCCAGCGTTTCTGATGTTGCTGCCGTAGACAGAAGGAGTAAAGGCACTTCGCCAACTCCTTCACTCAGACTAAGAGGGTCCAACGTGAGCATACGTAGCCGTCGAGCGTTTTAGAGGCCATGAAAAACAAAGAGGTTAGGTAGCTTTCCAAAGTCTCCTTTTGCACCAGAGAATCTTCTTATTTGGGTAAGAGAAAAAAATTTTTCAGGTTGCTCCCCCACCTGAAAGAAGCGTCCATGAAAGGTGAGTGACGATGCGATTAGAAAAAAAAATGTACTAAAATATGTAAAAAAAACATTTTTGAAAATCAAACTACTGGCCCAGTGTACAAACCGTGCAGTTGTCAGGTTCAGAGGCAACGTGGAAAAATTGCATTGTGCGCAACACCGGAAATTGCTGGACTCGACAAAAAGGATCTTGCGAACGTAGCAGAATGGCGAACTACCAGCTTCCTTCGTACATACAACCTTCTCCACCTTTGGACGAGGAAACTGATTAGTGGCCGTGTTTATACTCATTATACGTGCTGCGCTCCGTGGCATTACTCAAGCGTCTAGCGCGCCTTCTTCATTTACAGAAGCATTCAGCACCCTCCACCCCGTCACGTCATTCCAGGCTTCAACACGTTATTACGGATATTTGCCATCCAGAACTGCCAACCTTGGAAAGTCTGAATTGCCTGAAATAAATTGACAGTAATAAATCAATATGAAAGCCAGCATTGGATCTTCGAGCCGCTTCAAAGAAGGTTCCATTAAGATACAATGATCTTAGGCTCTTTCTTTCCTTGAGTGAACTCAACGAAGCAAGGAAGATAATACAAGTATTACAGGAGCAGGGCGATGAGTTAAGTTACCTCGTAGCCTAAAGATAGATGTTCATGAAGGTTAACGCCGGGTATTAAGGATGTCAGTCCTCAGGACGGCTCTCAGAAGACAGTCATCCTGGGTACACGGAGCAACCCTACAAGACCCAACAGCAAGATCATAGGCAAGATGCTACGGTCTTCGCATAGTCCACCACGGCGCAGTGGCACGCTGTAATAATACGTAATATCTTTACTGTTTTAGGCAGCCGCTCGCATTATTCGGATGCCGGGCGTGCCTCGGGAGTTTAATTTCGAATCGTATTATATCCGTGGGCGCTGCGAGAGCAGAAGCCAGAGAGAGAAAGAAAGGAAGCGAGAAGGCAGCCAGGCAGCTCAGGCAGGCAGCCAACCAGGAAGGCAAGCAGGCAACTAAGCAGCTAGGTAGGAAGAGCAGCCAGGTTTCAGGAAACGACGACCAAGAGGAGACCTTTGCAGCCCCCCTAGACACAGGGATGAAACGTGGGGGGGGTGGCTACAATTTCCTGGCGGGGTAGGGGTAGCTACCAACATTGCAACAGCAACCTGGAACAAAGGGAGCGTCAAGTTCTTATACAGGGTTCAGTGGGAGTTTTAAACAAAAAACCCAATGGCTACGTACGTTACTGTTCCATGCACACGGTATGGTACCTTAAAAAATATTCTGGAAGGTAAGGATGGTGCCTACGATTTCAGAAGCGAAGCCCATAAGTCAGGTGTTCTCAAATTTCAATTTTCTGGACTGCTCTTTCCAAGGATTTTCTCAAGTGGCTCGACACGCGTCGTTCTCCTGAGGGCTTTTGACTCTTTTTTTTTTTTCATCCCTTGATGGTACCACGATTCGATTGGATAGTTTTCCTTTCCTTTTTTTTTCTCTTAGGCGCTTGCTTCTCTACCGTGTTATTTTTTACCGCCAACCCTCCTCAACGTTGCATTCACCCCAGCGCGCAGAGGGAGACTGTGGAGAATCCTTTTCTTCTATGAAATTGTGCCACTGGGACGGTACAAGGGTATCTGGAAAATTTGGTGGTTCCCTCGGGAGTCTCTTGACGATTCGAAATTATTATTGGGAACTCTGTAAATTTGAGAGTACAGTTGCGTATGCTTATTAGTTTTACGAATTTACCAGACAATGCTTTTGCAGAACGGTACCTCCAATATGTAGTTAAAGTCCGCTCTTTTCAAAGCAATGAGCAACCAAGACCAAACCAATTTCACCATGTGATATCCTCGCATGTGAAATGCCCATTACTTGACGTTATATATAGTTTAATTTGCACCAACGAAAATTAAGAAGCCATTAAAATCCCCCCACCAGCGCGCACTGTTAGTATCCAATGCTCAAGACCTGGGAGGGAATGGAGCGTGAGAGAAGAAACTCAGTGGCTGTTCCGTGCATAATGAAATACTGAAATTAAAATGATTCCATTGAATTTCTTTTCTTTTGTCGAGTCAAAATTGTCACTGAAAATAAAATACGTACCCATATATAGAACTGTGTCAAAATGCCCTATCATATCCTGTTAAATAATAATCGATAGGATAAGACTGATAGGAAGTCATGAATTAGATTTTGAAATTTTCCTAAAATATAAATCAAATTCCATTTCAATATTATTATATATTCCTAGTCGTTTATAGCCTGCATATACGAGGAACATGTAAACCAATAATATTGATGAATACCATTGTAAGGCGCTCCTTTCGATTTCTCGTATTTTTACAAATGGCTACAATATCCTACTTGAACTCTTAACCCAGCCGACTCCTGCACGTGAGACTTTGTAAGAGTTACACCTCTTGCACTCGAAATGCAGCGTAGCTTCAAGCGAGGATTCATGGATGTCGGATATGGCGAGTAGCAAATGGCCGTTGCCAAAGTATAGTAGCTGCAAGAAGAGAACTTGGCGGTGCCCACGTCGCAGCACTGAACGACTCAAAGCGCCGGAAGCCTGGGTAAGTGTAGTTTCCGGTGCCATTACCAAGGAGAAGAAATCGCTCCGTTACCCTCGTCTGCACAATTCTGTAAAAGTCAAGACTCGTCCGTGGGCAGCGGCTCGAATCTGAACTGGAGCCGTTACAAGGCACATTGGCTCGTTCACACCCCATGCTTCTCATGCTGAACCCCATATCTATGAATTCCCCATTCTCTCATTTCAATCCCCATAACAATTATTGGCAATCACCCCCATAGCAGACACAGACCAGTCCCACCGCATCAACCTGGACCGTCCCTAAAAGAATCCATTGATCAGCATAAGGAGGCAAAAATGATGGTTCTCAGTCTAAAAAGAGAAATAACCTGTGCTTAGGTAGTTAACGGTACGAATGAGTAAGTTGAAACTAGCAGCTCCGAGTCCAAAGTAGGTTGGGTGGCAAAGAAGACAGAGCCGGGACTCGTTGATTAGTTAGATGAAGAGGAGCGAGGAAGGAGTGGCTGGAAAAGGGCCGTCTGAAGCTGTTTGTTGCCCTGCGCGAACCCACATCAACTCCAAGCCCACTTCCTTTTCCCAGCACGTACCTCATTTTTATTTGGACTCTCTAATAAAAGCGAGGCTCGCTCTAATTTTGTTTGAAGCTATTCATTCACTGGGCGCCACTTCATTAGCCAACGAATCACGTTCCACTTTGCTTATGGGATCGGCCGATAACCCGTGCGTGCCAATATCTTGTAGGATGTTCTCGAATCTATTCAATAAACGATACAGGCGATTATAAGGAACAAGGGAAGTTTGAGATTTCTTGAATAAATAATAAATCCAGCACAACCATACCTTGATCATCTTACTGGGACGTCCCTGATCGTTCTCAAGTGACTAATGGGCTCTGGGACCTGGTCATGTTATTACCTGATGAAGTTTCAACTTTGTACCAGGCTGGATAGACTATATCGACAAACGGGGCACTGCATTGGGAATGCTCTTGGATCCAAATGTAAATTACACTGATACACTGCATCAATGGACAGCCGAGAGTCCCTCTATGGATCGGACTTTGCATGCGATGCTGTACACTCAGTTCCTTTTGGGCGCAGAAGGGGATTCCCCGTCCTTCCTACTATGTCGAATCCACAGGAGCGGAGTGTTCCGGTGCAAATTTAAATTTAAGCCAGCCTCTGGAAACGTAAATAAATAGGACTTGCTAATCCCGAGGGTATATTTCAAATGTACTCACGCTGCCTCCATAAAGGTGCTGACCGAAAGAGATTCGAGCTTTCTAACCGTATATACAAATATTTGTATAACGGGCTCACATATTACAGGAGATGGTTGGGAACACACGTGTCTAAGTATACCGCTCGTGAGTGTGCTTCGCGTGCTCTGTGCTTTTGCCCAGGGACGAAAGGCCCACTTCAAAGTTTAACCCCTGCATCAGGTTCAGGCTAAAAGCTTCTAGCCACGAATATGCGTGCGAGATTACCTGAAACTTGGTTAAATTCGAGAGACCAGGGGAATCAAATCGACACTCTGACGTTAGCTTTACCTCTGTCTAGTACAAAAGTCACTGGCTTTAAACGTGCCTCTAGTTTCAAGCGTATGTGAAACAGCCTGTACGGAGCTATTCATTTCGGACGTATCAATGAGACTTTTACAGCCGTTATTACTGTTTACAAAAACTGTATACATGATTCAAAAAAGAAAAAGATACTTCTATTGGATAATAAATGAAGGTCTTGGTAAACTTAATATTTAATATGGTGTGAATCCAATTTTTCATTGATAATTATTCAAAGCCTTCATGTACCAGATTAAAAGATTATTCAGATTTTTATTTAAAAAGAAGGCAGAACTGTATATCTGCATATTCTCTTCACTGGTATTCATGACTTTGGCAAATCTCAGTCCTCGAGCAACGTAATCGTTTGATACCTGTCAAATCTAACTGTAGCACTTGAACTGAATAGCTCTGTATACCCACAACTATATCTAGAATCAGAGCCGTGGAGCTTTGCAGCTTTACAGCTTGTCGCTGCACACGCCAGAATATAGGTAGCGCGAGTACAATCGCAGCTGGCAGCTTTGCCATGCAAAACCGAAGGTCCTGACGGGACGGAAAGTTCTCCAGCACATAGCCAGGACTCACTGGCCGACATAGTAGCCAGCCAACCAGCCAGCCAGCCAGCCAGTCACCCAACCGACTGCTCGAAGCTTGCCGAATATGATCCAGGACCGAGGGAACCAATTTGCCAGGCGTTCCCGTGTAGGCCGTTAAAGAGGCCACAGGGATTTGCTCGCATTCGTTTTTACACGAGCTTGAGGACTAATTAACCTGGAGGGTTGATGCTGCTACTACTGGCTGCAACAACGAACGCTTTAACACCTCTTGGCTACCATGGGTTTAAACTCGGACACACTCTTTCATCTTGAGGTTGTATTGTCTTGTCGTTGTTGCCACATTTCCACGCTACTGGCTCCGCTGTTGCTGATGTCCTAGGGAATTGACTGTGTTCCGGTTTTTCAGTAGAGACCTCCCGGGATGAACGTCCTGGTTCCCCACATAAATTCGGCAAGCAGATGAGCTACTGTACCCGGTCCGAATAATTAAATGGGACGAGGTCAGAGCTTAACGCTTACACGACAGCTCGGCAAAGTCTACCAAAAGTGAGGATTAAATGGTTTAGAGTGGCGAAAGAGAGAGAAAGAATGCTTTCACTCGTCCTGAAGTTGCAAATTAACGTTATCGTCGTACCGTGCTATTAATGGAGCTTAGTGAACGTTGGTAGTCATGTTACCGACAGAGCTTGATCCTTAGATTAAATGGCTTGATGGCGTTTAGGAAAATTATCAGAAAGTGGCTTCCTCCGATTCTCTGTACCGACTTGCGTCCCCTGTAAATAAGAAAAGATTTGTACATTCTTAAGTAAATAAAGATACCCAATTAAGTACTCAGAATCGAAGGTGAAAATAAATTCCATATATTCCAATATTACAATGAAAGTTAAATACGAAGCATCGCGTTTAAAGAAAATTGAATTTAATTAAATAATTATTTTACAATGAAAATCCAATATTCAATTATGTCTCAGGTACATCCTGATGTCCTATCCGATAATAGATATTTATCTTGATCGTGACTCACAGCGTTATCACATATGACATTCACACAGTTGCAGGTTGTAAAAAAGAGAAAAGTATTCTCCTGGCTTTATTGTCGCACTCTAGCATTGTGCTTGGAAAACCGGAAGCGTTTCGTTACTGCCTTGAGGATGAGGGCAGAGGTGTGTACAGAGAGAAAAAAAAGAAAGCAATGAGAAAGAATTGCCTTAAACAACTGCAGCTACTATATTTACCTACGTTCAAAGTTTCTTACTGGAAATTCTCACCCAAGGCGTCGTCGACGAATCAATACTTAAGGATCTTTAGACTCACCGCACTAATCTTTCTCTGTCTTATCAGTTTGAAATGTACTCGGCTCAGGTTGAGATGCGTCCGGACCTCCAGAATGTGTATTTTTGTTTTGTTCTTTTATTCAGAAATTTTTATTTTGGCAGAAGACAAAGACTCCGCTATGTGTAAGGACACTGTAGTTTTTCTGTATAAAAGAAATTATTCCATAATTATATACTGTGTAAAAATGCGGTGCGAATCGATAACCAGGAAGTGAGAATTATACTTCTTACTAATTGCACGGGTCATTGTTGAATAAGGTATGAGAAAGCGAGAGGTACGACTGTGAGAAATTGGGGCTCGTTTATTCTGTGTATCACAGAAGCAGCCACGTGAGACAGAATAGATTTTTGCTTGGTTGCATCAATCCAGGAGAGATTGATAAAATTAGGAGT
>JARQSV010000481.1:767062-783011 GCA_030142285.1 Calameuta idolon | reverse complement strand
CTAATTTGTAAAAAAAATCCCAGGTAATATTATTTAACAAATTTCGTCAAAATGAAATTTCTCAAAAATTAATACCAGCCGTTCCGATCCTTTCTTTTTTAGAAAATCCTTTCTGTCATCCATACCAGAAGTAAATCCATGGAATCTCGGAAGGCTGAAAAAAGAATCACGTACGTCACGAAGTCGTCTCTGGGTATCGAATTGGAGCTTTTCTCGACCGGGGTAAAAATAATAGCAGCAACCTAAGAGCGACGGGATGAAGACAGGATGCTCTAAGACCCTCGTATAATTCATGTCCAGGACCGCACTGTGCGTCCACTGGGGTCGGTGTCTGTCGTCCTTAGGAAATTCTTACAACCCAGATGACGTATCGTTCCTGGTTAAAAGTGTCGTCTGAACGTGGCGTGAAAATCTCGTAAAACTGTCGCTGATGTAAATAACTGACTTGGCTTTAGCTTTTACGCAGTCCGTCAGGTAGACTTTGGAAAATTGGCAGATATTTTATATACGTATAAAAATTGTAAGAACCGTTACGTAAGATCACTTTTTTTTTTTTCTTACTATTGTCAACGCGGTTTAATTATTTTTCATAGATTTTTCAAGATATAATTTTACTTTTTTTTTATTCACACCTGATAACTGTACTTACGTATATACGTATATACAATGTGTTCCTTCATGATAAAGTCACACTACAAAATCCATATCAGAATTTCCGCAGGATCCTCAGGATCTATTTCTCACGAGAAAATCGCGACGGTCCGGGAAGTCCTGGTCAATAAATTCTCCTAGTGAGAATTTACGGGTCGCGCGTGTGTTTTCCGCATTGTATGGACTACGTTAATTTCATCCCTACTGTAATACGTGTTACATATATCGGATATATAAACCATGTACTAAGGGTCGTGCGTTGTAAACGCTCTCGACGAAATCGTTAAAATTTCTAACAATATTTGTCGCCTGTCGGTAGCTTTTTTTTTTGCGTGATAAAAAATTAGATAAATTTATTTTAATAATATTAAAAACGAAGGAACGAATTAAAAAAATTGTCAAAACAACAGCCAATTAACGATTAATCTGCACGTGGCTGTTGTACTAATTTCATTTGTTCTAGGCGTTAATATAGTCTGTCTAGTATGTATATATGTATATACGTAATAACGGTACATCATGTCGCACGTAATTTGTCGCCCAGTTAAATAATAACTGGCGCCGTGACGATCCAACAGTCCCTTGAACTTTTGCTATTTCCTGCTTTGGTACGTTTAAATATCGTGGGACAGACAAAGGGAGTAATTCGTTTAATCTATTGGTCACACTTGTTATATATTCAAATTTATAAAGTACTTTTCTGAAGTCTTGCCAGGAGCCATTGGAATCTCTTTTTTTTTTTTTTTATATTGTTCCCAATACGATACCGCATGTGATGATTATATTTTCTCTGCGTTCGTTAAAAGTCACTTAAAAAGTGATTCAAATTCATTTTGAAAAATTGCTTCGACGAGAAACTCATGTATTGTATTGATAACGCGTGCAGGTACGATATGACCAATATTTATCGACAGGCAATTTATAAAACATATTTCTTCACTTTCAGATGGAAATGGAAATTCATAAGAAACATGGATACCCGTTAGAAGAATTCTTCACCTTTGACATCAGCCTGTAGAAATTTTCTACTTCAAAGAACAGCTTCTGTAAGGAGTGATCATCAAAGTCGACCTTTTTTTTTCTTTTTTTTTTTTTCAAGTAACGTTTCAATTTATGCAGCGAATCTTAATCTGGTCTTGCAACGAGAGCGAAGAAATGTAAGAAAAAAAATTATAAACAAATAGAAATGTCACATAACCTCCAAATTAGCTAAATCATCTTTAACTATCTCTGTGTACACTGAGACAGTTCAGTACCCAAGGTACGTCTAATAATAGCAGCAAATTGCATCCGAGTAGAGGACATTTCTTTAACGAGTTTCTCATAACTGAACTTAATGACGTCATAGCTCCCTGATTAGAGTATACAAAATGATTATGAGATACGATAGTGTCAAACTATTTTTGAGCTGAGAAAAAAAAAATTTTGAAAATTACAATAACATTCATTGATGGCTAATCAGTGATAAGGTAATTGCACAATTTATTTTACACAGTGTAAAATTACTGATAAGATTACCTAACCTGACTTAACGTTATTAACATAACCTCAATGTACGCACAGGAGGACACATCTATCAGATACAGCAGGATGCGGAAGAAGAGGCTGGATATAGATAGACAGTGAGTGAGGATCGTGCCCAGGAGTAATTTTCCCATTAAATCGCTGAACCCCCCATCTATGAGGATGGTTGCCGAAGGTGCCGAAGGTGCTGAAGGTTGGATAAAAATTATGAGGTTTGTTACAAGCTTATGGTATTATGATATATTATAAAGTATAAACTGGGGCTGGTTTATTGTAGGGTGACGTCTTCGAAGGACGCTCAAGGTATCTAACGGGTGTGACGAACGTTGAGACAAGCCACCCGTAGGAGGAACGTGGCCGAAGACATTGAGAACCAAGAGGAGGACGTAGACGTGGAGTAAAGGTGTATGGTGTCTACATAGGTATAGGGATAAATATAAGCTCCCGTGCGCATGCGCCAAGCCGAGGGTATAAGAGACCCCGAGGAAGCTTCGCGGTGCAGTCTCTAGCCGCGGTACCGGTGCCGCGGTCCTCTATGTCCGCGTTTCGTATGAATCGGCACGATGATTCCCGGTTTCGACTAAAAAATTCATCCCTGTACCAAAACAGCCTCCTAAGCCCCTGGGACCCAACGTACCAGCTGTACGTTTATTACAAAGAAATCTTTAATCCTCTCATGGCTGCTTCAGCTGGTCTCTTAATTGTACAATTTCATTTTTCGTCGTTATTCCTAACGTGTGAACGCATGCCAGTTGTACTTTTATGTGACGAATATTCGAGATTTTATGGCTTGTTAAACGCTTGGATATCGTTACTGTCTTGTATGATGTACTTTGTTTTTCTTTTTTTTCTTCTTTTTCTGTACATTTTGTGCACTTTAATCTCTTAATGCGAAACTCCGAGTCGTCTGGCGAGCGGTGCTTCGTTTTAGAGGCCGAGAGGCAGAAGAGGGTGGAGAAAGTTTAACGCCATTTTACTTAATTTTCACTCGTGACAGTCAATTCGCGCATGACTGCGGCTATTTCCAGTTGACGAACCGCGAGAGATAATATTCTTAAAGATGAAAGGACTTTTCACTCGTGGATAAATAAATTTGATGTGTGTCAATAAGGCTTTCTTTTATTTTTCATGCTTCTCTTGGCCTTTAATGGCAGCGGTAGGAGACACAATAGCACATTTATTTAAGTGCTTACTTTGTTTTCTTTTTGTCTTATGTAATCCTTGTTCATTGCGCTCCATTATTTCTTACTGCAAGCAGCAGTTGCATGGACTTAAACAAACAGTAGAATTTACCTTGGATACAGAGTACTCCGTGCATATAGCCAGTTCGTTATCCTAGTCTAGTAATTAATTAAGGTAATTTAAAAAAATAAATTCGTACTACCGACATTTGACGTAATTTTAATTGTTCGTTAAATTCCAAGTGTTTAATTTAATTTTTAAATCTACGTTTTTCTTCTTTATGGAGCTATCGTACGAGAATTCTTCTTTAAAAGTATGCGTATCTAAGGTACGTTTCTCATAACATTGTTCATTTTAGCGAGTTTTACTCTGATGCCATTTAAACTTTTATAAGTAACGTCATACCTGATATCGGAGGCCATTCAGAAAGTCTCTGAGTGAATTTGAAAAATATTTCTTAGCAATGTTCATACTTTCTTCGATATAACTTTAATTGATATTCAGATTTTTTATATATTTTTTTTTTTTTCACATTGACATTTACTAGGATACTTTTATCGATAGGATTGAAAGACTAAAATTTATAAGTTGGATCTTTTTTTTTTTTTAAGGGTTCTGATATCGATCCTCAACCTCTTTGACTAAAACGACGGAATAGATTTTCCAGCACTTCTTCAGTTCGTTGGCCAGCCACTGTCGTCATGAATTTTAATTCGTTAGTAACGAAAGAGCTTCGGAAGTCGTCTCCGGTGCTACGTCGGGAAATATTCTATAGACTCTCGCACTCGTTCGGCAATTTCGATTTTGCGAATAATCTATGCCGCTGTCATAGAGGTTAATTGATATTAGATTATTGATAGGGAATAGGGCACAATTTAATCGTCACCAGAATCGATCGTGCTCAATGATCAATCATTTTTATAACCGTTGAAAAATTTTTTTTCATGTGTTTCCTCTTTGATTTCTTTTTTTTTTAAATATTTTCCGAAAAATACAGACTTCAAAAATACACCGAGAGAATTTTGCTTTTAAAAGTATTGCCTTTATGTCTACTGCAGAATTTTTTTTGAGGTTATCTCTCACACGCGTAGCATGGCTCGAATAATGTTTGACGCAGTGGCATGTGGACTGTTATAATTAATTAAATTCAATCGGTATTTTTCATACGAAAATTGCGATCCCGTACAAAGGTGAGCATGTAATGTAAAAATTCTCAAAACTTTATGAACCGTTATACGCATTGAATAGAGAAGCTATAAAAAAAAAAATGTACATACAGTTTCGATAAAATGTAAAAGTACAAGCTGCGCTCCCATATAACAGTTGCAAGCTTTCCTTATCTGTAAGTAAATGCTGAATTCGTTTTATGTGATCATTTGCAAGTTTAATTGCTGACGGGATAAACGGCGCGTTATTAAACAACGGAAAAAGAGCACATCGTAGCCATTGGCAGTTCGCAAAATAGCGGAACGAAGATAGGCCATTACGATCATTTCGAGAACACAATTGCGCAGCGTGATGACAAACGAAAATAATAGAAACCTCCGTATCCCACGCTATTTAACATAAATAAGATCTTAGGATACAGTATAAAAAGTTTTAATTAAAAATTCCATATCTTTATCCTAATTTTTACCAACAGAATCGTACGAGACCACAGTGCATCACGATGACGCGGATATCTCAAGTATCATTATTATTTTAACTCGTTGACTACGACTGTTTCAACCAATCGTATCCACATTTTTAATTTACGTTAGGTTATGTTACGCTCCTGATATTCATGTACTCGAGTGTCGTCGTTGAATCCTGATCACGTCGCGGGCGTCAAGTTCAAAATTAACCTCGAACTTTCCCATGTGAACTCGGCTGCAGGTTGAAGTACTCTGCGCTTCCATAAACCGTGGCGGTTAAGTGTACCAGCGGCGTCAACGCGGAATAGCGTCAGTGACTCGCTTTAAATACGTACATAGAAATGCTGCCTTAAACGTCACACGGTTTTCGGTTTTACGTAGTTATCATGGAGACGCGTATTTACTTTGTCGTCATGACGATTAGCATGCGTAGTGGGAAAGAAAAACAAATGTCGAAAATGTCAACAGCTCAGTGCGCGTCCACGATAACCTTAATTTTCACAAAGCTTTGATACAAGTTTGCCTAATTTAATCTGTGTTTGCTCACGAGATCGGGTTCAGATTAAGCTATTTAATTCACCGTCCCGACGCGTCCGTCGGTATTATTTTTATTGGAAAAGTGTTGCGTGCCTTGTGGACAATCAAATGGCCGAACGACGTTTTCACGGATTTTATTTCTCAAGACGAACGCCGCGAGTTAATCTTGTCGGTAGGGAATCCGTTTGCAAAGACACAAAGTCTTTTTCCTATATCGAACAACTGCCAGGATTCTCAATGTTTTCTTCAGTAAGTTTAATACGAACCAGTGTGACAAGCTGCAATATTTATTGGAGGTTAGGTGCGACTGTACATACCAGGTACGTCGATTACTTTAGACGTGAGTAATAACTGCCATCTTGTCGTTAGTCAATGCTGCACAATGTGAAACGTCACTTTTCGAATGAGGTTAGAATTTTTTATTTCAATTTTAATTTACGATCCTTCCTCGTGAATTCTAAATGGAATCTTAACCTCCTGTCTTATCATTATCGTTTACCTACGGGGTGCTACCTTTAATCTACATTGCCCTACAATAGCTAAGAAGATAAACCCCTTTGGTGGTTACGAGTGGTCTTAAGCAAAATTTGGTTAAATATTTAATTAAGGGCCAGACTTAATCGGCAGTCCTGTAATTACTTCTTTACGAGCCTTTCGAAATATTCACGAGGCATCAGCTTCCTTGTCCGCTTCAATTTCGTTGATTATTATTAACGCAATCCGAGACGAAGAGTGACAAATGTTTTCGAAACGAAGGTTCGATCGATGACGCAGTGTCGCGCGCAATGAAAATCGCCCTTGCTCTCGGGAAAGTGAAGTGAGAATATTTTATATAAATAAGTAAATATATATATGTACACAGCTTTATTATTACACAATACAGCGGCAGACCGCGAACTAATTAATTTCGTCGCCTTTGACAGCTGTCAGCCAGCACGTACCGTGCGAAACCAAATTTAATTACCGAGGACCAAGTAAATCGCGAGGATCTTCCAGCTCGTCTGCAGTCTGAATCGAATTCTCGTCAAATAAATTATCATCCCTCGGCTCTCCGTCTTACCCGAGTACGAAGATATCACGCTGGTAGCGTCAGTCCTGGTAAAATTTTATCCTGAAGAAATATAGCCGACAGGATATATACACGCGATACCCTGGCTGAGAAACGTAATTCTTTTCTTTTTTTTTCACCTTATCGATATTATTTTTATTTTATTACCTCCGCTGCTACCAGACAAGAAATACATCTTTATCCGAGCAATAATGGCGACCTGGGACCAACGTAGAAACACGATGTACCTAGTTTCTTTGCTTTTACCCAAGTTTTCTCTTTGTGGTATCATACTTGTTTTTTTTTTCTTTTCTTCCACTTCTGCTTCCTGGGTTACCGAGATGCATTCGAGTTTTCCCAAGAGGTGGCCGACCAGATGGGAACTTTGTCCTTTTGGGGGGAAAAAAAAAAGAACTCCAGCAGGGATCCGACTTGGGGATTCTTAGAAACTCCTACCACCAATTGGAAAGTTTGCCGCAATCAGCGATACCGGCCATGCGGTTTGCTTGGCTTTAGTTGCTTCTGTCTGTCGACTTTGTAGGTGGATCATGGTCCTCTCTTTTTTTTTTAATGCTTGTTCTTTTTTTTTTTTTTCTTTCGTCCAAAGATCTTATTAGACGGATGTCCATTGAATTTGGTGTCGCTGGTACAGAGGAAACTGCGTCGCTGAAGATGACTTGGAAATTCTTGGAAAGTCACCTTGAGGCTGTAGCGCTGACAATGAGTTAAGCCCTGAAGTTCGTCTCGAGCGGATCCATACACGTGAAGTTGTTCGACAACGTCTAGAGGCAAAGGACCGGGAACGTCGATACGGAGTAGACAAATAGTTTTCGAAATTTTCAAGGACGAAAAAAAAATTTGTATTTTTAATCCCAATCACTAGGTACACGTAATTTCTTCAGTTTCAGCAGCCTCAGTGCCGAGTCCGACGAGTCGATCAACCAGATTCGAAAACTCGACCGAGAGCGGCAGTAGCGCTGGAAAGTTGAGAACATCCTTTCCAAGCGTAATCGACACGAATTTCGCGAGTCCGAGTTGCGGAACTGCCCGGCTGCTTCCAATCTGTTCGTAACTACTTTCGAGCACGTTAGGGACTGGAAATTATTCGCGATGACATTGCGAATCTACTGGACTGGCCGATCCCACGTAATCCTCTAATGTCCTAGATGAATTAAAGATACAGACAGCATCCTCCACATCAAAGGATTCGAGCAGCTGATTCGGTTCTGCATAAAGCCTGTTGAACCGCGAAACGCACTACCATTTTCGCAAATGGATCCTCGGGCTCGATATGGCATTTGAAAAATTGGCGAATATTCAAGTAAACATATATTCCGCACGGGTTAGGTTAGGTTGCCGCTTTCTACGTATCTAAAGCCATTTCTCCATGCACGTGCTCGATATTCAAACGGAAGGAAAAAGTTTCCATTGTCGAATCTCCATGCAGAGAATCGCGCATACGCTTCCACCCTGGTACCGGATCGCGATGTTATTTCCTCCGGAATATCAAGAGTGTTCGTAAAATTGTGTTATGGTAACTTTTCTTTTCTTTTCTTTTTTTTTTTATCAATACTCAACCTTCTCCACTCGGAGGACGATAGCGTTTGATGTGATAACGCATAAATATACTTTACAGATTTATCCCCCGAGTACCAGTGGAAATCATCGTGGAACTAAATTTTGACGTCACATCCTGTCATCCGTTCGATTGACTTAGCTTATCAAGGGTAGATGTCACTACGTGAGCCTCCCCTTGTCCCTTCGCGCAGAGACTCTTTTACCAATTTAAATTCAAATTTTATGTCTATAATTTACACTTCCCTTCTCCGGCGTCACTTTCTTCTCTCTGCAATAAAAATAAAACTGACATTAATCACTGAAGGCTCTCTTGAAAAAAAAAAAAAAAAAAAGAAAAAAATCCTCTCGCTGGTACCCCTAATCCAATTACACGAGTTCCTTGGCTCTGAAACGCGGACGGTCCTTATTTCGTTTTCTGATTTAATCGCAGCCATCGATAGGGCTCGAAAGCTTCTGCCGGTTAAGGATCAAGGATGGGGTGAAAAAGATTTCGAAATTGCAAGGGCATGTCAATTTCTAGGTTATGTACAGGTGGATATATATATATATATATGTATAACTCTATATGTATCACACAAGGTGTAAACAGAGGTTCGCGTAACTGGGAAATGTGGATATTGACTCGAGTAATTCCATAACTCGTGGCGCCCTGGGCGTGCCTAAAGGTCACGGCGGTGCTCGAAAGTAGCTTTTTACGTGTGGGTTGTTAGTTCCATGAAAAGAGAGCTTTAAGGTATAACTAGGTGGCGCTGGTAGCCAGTTCTCAAGGGTGGCTTTTTTACTTCCAGAGGGCGCCCTTGATACGCGACTAAACTTTAAGGTTATTCGTGGAGCAACCACTGCCTTACGTAGTGGGGGGGGGTTGAATATAGGATGGAACGTCAAGCCCTCGTCAGGGGTGTAATTTTTATTTCCATCGGGTATATTGTCCACTTCTGTTAGAAATTATCTAGGGGTGGTTTTTAGTGGGGTGAACCGCTGTCATGATTTGAGAATGACGACAACGTTGCAACGGTCGATGAGACTGTCTAGAGGGGGTGGACTGCGGTTCACCCCCGAATCCGTAGTATGTTCTGGACTTAATTGGGGGTAGATTCCGAAATTCTGTACGGATAATTCCACGGGGGTTGTACGTACATAGGTACGTGGATGTGTATTAAAAAAATCGTATCCAGGGTGTGAAGTGAATTCTGGTACAGCAATTAGAAGGGGGTTGATGAGCTTGTAAGAGGGATGAAAATCGATTAAAAATTTCACAGACAGTGAGCATCCCCCGATCCATCGAATTGTCTGATGCAACATTTTTTTTTCCACCCTTAAAAATTAGGGAAGCACAGTGGAGCAAAATGGAAATCTAAAGGCTTGTGCCAACTCGGGAACTTTTGACTGGAGTGAAAGAAAAAATTCTCACCCTGTACTTTATCTTGATCCCTTGGGCTCGCGCAACCCTCTAATAAAAATGTGAATAATTTCAACCAATTTAGATTACTCTCAATGTAAATATATTACGTCGGTTTTCATGAATCGGTGTAGCTCTATTGGATATATCAGAAGTCATTTTCATTTATAACGCCCAAAGTGTCCTGAGGTTCCGCAGTGCCGGCTCTAGCTGACTCAACCCCCTGGGCACTCCAATTTTTTTTTTTTCTTTCAACCCCTAGAAAACGTATTGCCTCCAGGCACGTTACAGCGACGCCCCCCCAATTTCCTCGAATCCTTAAGAAAGACTCCGCCGTACATCGGTATCCTCGAGGCGCTAAATAAATCTCCTCCCTTTTCTAGGAATTTCTCTTTCGTCCGTTGGTATTGCAAACATCATGTTGCCCCGACATGTTGGGGCCACCCGTTCGTTTTCAACCGAATTCGCCAAACCACGCGGATCAGGGAATTGCTCAGCAACAGTCAGGAACGGTGGAAAAGGAATTGTTGAAATTCCCCCGAGGAATAAAGAGGCGGGAATTTTGAATTTGATTGGAATTTTTTGTTTTTTAACCTACAAGAAAATTTTTTCTATGCATCCCTATAGCCAATCTGGTACCGTTCTCAGGTCAGTAGGACAGGTGACTAAAATTTCGTTGGTAAATTTATGCATTACGTCAGTTCAAGTTTTCCAGTTTGCTCCAGGGATGAATATTGACGATGAGTCCCTGGTGGCTCCGGAATGAGAGAACCTGGCAGCAGATGCTTGAAGACAGTATAGAAGATAAAGGTTTAATTTTTTTTTTTTCTTTTTGACAATACAAACCGGATATGACATAATGCATGAAGCGTCATACGGTGACTCAATGGACAATGATAAAATCATTGGAAACGATCGTACGAAGACGAGTAATCTTTCTTATTTTTTTTTTTTTTTTCAATCACCGTTCAGGAAACAGTCGAGCTTAACGAAGACCTTAAGAGATCCCAGAATGGAAGATTCGTGAAGTACGCTTGAATTCTGCTAGGGAATAAAATTGCGATAGGCAACCCTGGCGACTTGGAATTTCTTACTCGTGGGTAAAGTCACTACCTACGTATATCTACTGATGCTATCCTTTTCTTTACTCTTTGTAAGAAAAAAAGTAAATATAAGCGATATTAAAATTTATATAGTCAAACGTTCGACATATATATATATGTATATATATCTTTTGCCTATTGAATTCACAGGGGCGTGGAGTTACAAGGCAAATGGAAAGAAACTGGATTCGAATAGGCCATTTTGGCCGCAGGTGGTTCACTTGTTTGCATATTGGCTCAACCTTTCTCGGCTATTTGTCTCTACCTTCTTGTATATCAGGGTATGGGCTGTATATATATATATATAGGGATGAAGAAGGAAAATACATGCGAATAGCCAACACACGTTAACACACTGTGAGCAATATCTTCGTGAAAAAGGGTTGAGTGCTATTACTACTGTTCGGATTATTCACTTTAACCCCCTGAATGGGCTATTCAAAAAACAAGGAAGTTTCATGCAAAATTTTTTTGCCTGTTACTCGAACGATCCATGAGCAATATCTTGGCCAAAAAGGGTTAGGTACTATTACTACTGTTCGGATTATTCACTTTGAGCCCCTGAATGGGCTACTAAAAAAACACAAGGAAGTTTCATGAAAATTTGTTTTGCGCCTGTGACTCGAACGAGTCATTAATAACGTACAGAAAAATATTGGCCCCAGGGGGTGAGACTGTTGCCATCGCTCCCACGTGCACGAGGGATGCCTTTTAATCGTTCAACGAGTAACTGCTAGGTTTTGGGAAAAAAAAATTAACCCTCACCAAATATCCAAATACACCCCCACGTATTTTCTGCCTTAACGTAACGGGTCACGATTTATTTTCTTACCCTTTCGATCTCGATAGGCCGTTTAACGTGGGTGTTTTAGCGTAAATAATTACAGGATCGACGAAGGGGATGTTGTGCTCGTTATTGATGTATGCATATTTAGAAAATTCTGTAGGGTCGAAAAATAAATATTTTTTTTGCAAAAACACGGAATAACCCGAGGACGACGAATTTTCACGGGTTTTCGGCATTACGTAAGGGTGAAGACCCTTTATTGGAAATAATTGTGCGAACCTCGTAAGAAGTTTATCGGCCCTCGTGGGAAAAGGGGACAGAGGCTGGAGGATGCTGCGCTGTATCTTTGTCCCAGGATCACCCGAACTGACCGATCAACTTTTATGGAGCCACCCCTAGTCATTCTTTTCCCCTTAGTTCGACATTAACAAGTACACGGGTGACCGGAGGTCGAAGCATAAAAATTTTATAAGAGGTCATCCAGAGCTGACCTTACCCCGGGAAGTACTTCCGATAACAGTCAATAGTATCGAATCGATAATTCAAATCGAACATAAATTTTCCAAATGGTTTAATTTACCAACACCTGACCCACCCTTACTGATAACAAGATCATCATATCGCTTCCAGTTTACCAAAATCCGTACGCTATCTGACCACAAAGTACACAAGTGCTACAAGGGTTGCTAATCAGAGGGTTGTTGTGGGGTTCGTTGCGGTCCTGCACCGGGGGTACAGGGTAGCCGAAGATGTCGCCCCATTAACCCCCAGTCGTTAATAAGGGTAGATTTTCGGTGTTTCTGGCCTCCGACAGCCAAGGGATGACGCTATGACGACTGGCTTTCGATAGGGGCGGGATAAGGGTAGCTACAGTGAAAACCAATTAGAGAGTACACACGGTCACGCTAACGCAAACCCCGTCAACCATTTTGCAACCCCATGAATTTATCCACCCTCCCCCCCCTCACCCCCCTCTGTCACCCCTTCATTTCCTTCAGCTTCATCCCCTCCGTTCCCTGCTAACCCCAAAAGCTCTCAACTCGCATCCTCGTCATCCACCCCTTTCCTATCTCTGAGCTTAACCGACACCAATTGCTCTTGCTGAGCTTCCCTCTTCAATAACGTTATCGTTATCGTTACGTGTGTGTGAATATCGTCGGCTTTACTGGAAGCACACCGGTAGACGTATCACTCTGTTTCGTTTCATGCGCACCCGCTTACCGTCTGGCAGATCTACGTGATTATTCAGACCGTACGCACCAGCTGATGTGATTTCAGCGATAGAGCCAACTTCAGACTGCTCAAACAATTTCCTATACGTCGTAAGATTCCCGGCATGCATCGCGCCTCGTACGTCACGGTCCCTAACGGCCATAACCTCAATTTCAAAAATAAGCTTGACAATAATTCTATGGCACAGTTAATATATATTAATCGATAAATTCTTACCAAGATCCTCGCTCGTAAATATATATATGAAAAGGGTCTGTGGATCAGCCTTAAGCCAATGGAACATAAACCTCGTAACGAGAACTTACGAATAAATTCCCAAGTCCATATTGGTTTCTATCGAGTATCAGACCCCCCTTAAGTTTCAGTGGCGAATCGAGTTTAAGTTTCAAAATGGTTTTAAGGCGCTGCTCACTCTTGTACATAACGGCTGCAATTTTCTATTTCTCTTCCATATTACGTCTCCTCGACTTCTCTAGCTTCACTAGCGACATCTGTTGCAGTCTTTTGGTACTAGACTCGCTCGGTATAATCGAACGTCGCAAAGTTCGATAAAACATCGACTCTGCCATACCTCGCGTGTAATTTCATATCGTGACGTTGTTAATCGGTTGCTTCGTACGGGCAATGCTTTAATTATTGTTTAATGCCTCGTGCGGATGGTTATCGGATAATATTTATTCTATAAATACGCTCTCCGACCTGCCTATACCGATTATGGTTTATTGCCTGTATTCCGTTAACGAGGACGTGCACACGCGGTTGGCTTGTTTTATAACCTAGCTTTTTACACACGTACAACATGCATATGGATTTAATGAATATATTCGCAAAATGGTAACCGTCGACTATTAATATATATATATACGTGCTTTTTTAATGATTTGACACAAAATGACGCAAGGAACTTGACGCGGGTAATTTAATTTAGTGCCAAATTGACAGTTACGAGCAATCGATATAATTTATTGAAAGCGTTAGATTTTTTTTCAATTAATTTCTTAATTAATACTCGCCTCCCTATCCGATACCTCGCTCAACGTTTTAAGACTCGTCACTGCTTTATGGTTCTTTCGCTGCTTTTAATTAGCTCGGATAATTAGACTTAAACTTTCTCAAGACGTGTAATCTGTCCTCTTAATCTTTTTAACTCTTGACCGTCCGTCCGTCCGACACGGAAGGGGAGTCGAATATTTTTTAAGGGTCCCTTTTATCCGTTTATGGGGGGGAAAAAAAGACAAAATGGTCGTCTAACAATAAGATGGGGATCCTTTAAGGTTCCCTTGACTGTATATAATGTTTTTCTCAGAATCCTATCTTATCACCAGATAAGGGTAAGAAAATTCTTCATGCGAAATTCCAAAATTCAGTGCCTTTCTTTGTATCCATCGTATCACTCGGATTTTTCTCTTCTGTCATCTCTCTCTCTTTTTTTTTCTTCTTTTTTCACATATCTTGGTTCAGAAAGAAATTTGCAAAATTACTCCCCATTGGGAATCGAGAGTTTTCTTGGTATCAGAATATGATACTGTGACACGGTGAATATATACGTGCCAGATAAAATTCGGTCCATGAGAATCATCCCTTTGCCCAGCATCCGGTAAATATTTATTTCTTCCTAATACACGGTGTCCAAATTTATTTTGAACCTTGAAAAATTTTTTTCTTTCTCTTTCATGTAATTACCTATGCTTTTATCTGTGTCCTCGGCGAATCGAATGAATGAGATAAAACAGGGGTGGAACGGGATGACGAGATTCAGAGGACACGTTAGGAATAATCGTCCTTGAGGATTTTGTCCCGAGGAATGAAAATCTCTGCGAATTCATCAGCTGCGGGACGATGCAGATAAGAGGCAGGCTTCTATCGAAATACAGGGTGACGCAACCGTAGGAAATTATCAAAGGAATTTAACCCGGTATAATCGATTAAAATTCAAGATGGCGTATTTGTATGTCGTTAGAAGATTTCATCCCCCCCATTATTACCTATCGTACGTACTCAATTTCAATCTCCATGGCTCCTTTCATCCCTTAGACTCTTTTTTTCTTTTCTTTATCATTCTTATCTATCTTTTTTTTTTACAGGGTTCATCCCTTAGCTCCCAACCCTTAGTATCTACTGACATCAATGGAGTTCGTTCCTGGAACGGTACCAGTGATTTAAGCCACTTTTGATAACTCGTGGGGTGCATCAGTATCTTTTCATATGTATGTGGAAGATAAGTCAGAGGAAGAAAATTCGTGAAGTTATACTAGACGGGGTATGGCGTGGAACGCCCTTAAAATTTCATCCCCCCTAAAGGAAGGAGGGCTTGTGCTAATTTTTCTTTCCATTAGAGTCTACGAACGGGTGCTTTATGTCGGTGTGCTTTTTGTTTTTAACTTTATCTCTGGAGAGTCCGGACGAAATGTCTCGCGGTACCGGGAACAAAAAGATGGACAGCCGATAAAAGATTCAACCCTTAATTCGAGCCCTCGTTCAAATTCCCCCCCCCCCCCTCCCCCCCTTGATAAACATTTCTATTTAATGCAGAGCATCTGTACCAACGGAAGTTAGGATTAACGATATCAACCCCCTCCTGGACTTTGCTTCCTGTCTCAAGGACTTATGCAGTCGGTCGGATTTGGTGGAATAAACTTTTTTTTGTTTTCAACTACCTACTGAGAAAAAAGAAGCGTCGACAGGCTGGAAAATAGGAAGAACGAAGAGACTCGGAATAAAGGGAACGTTTACGCCTTCGCTGCCTCAGGAGAGTAGAAAGAAAAGGAAGCCCCCCCCCCCCCACCCCCACTTCATTTTTTTTTTTTTTCTTATTCTGGTCTCTAGTCAGAAACTTCTGCCATTATACAAGCTTTGACTTTTTTCTATCTCATTTTGGCCTCCCCCCCCCCCCCCTCTCTCTTTCCATAAAATTCCCTTTTTCTTCCCTTAAACTGTTTCCCCATTCTCTTGGACCAACTCAAAACCCCATACCCCAATGAACTTTTACCTCAAAATTGATCTGGACCACTCATCCCTTGACTGTCTGGGGGTGTAGTTCTCAAGTCCTTTCTTAACCCCATGACCATCCCTTATATTGTCTCCTCACCTACAATGGGCTGTACTAACGTAACTGCAATCCCTGCTTAGACCCTCTTCTATTTACCCTTCCTTTCAGACTTCATCCCTTAGCAAGACTTGAGAACCAAACCACAAATTCAAACTAGACCAGAGAAACTTACGTATGATTTTGCACTGACAGACCTAAATTCCAAAAAAATGTTTTTCATCCCC
>JARQSV010000481.1:741094-766962 GCA_030142285.1 Calameuta idolon | reverse complement strand
CCCCCTTGCGCCCTGTACTCTTATCTCGCGACTATCATTCTTATCAGAAAGTCAATAACATAAAGATTTTTCGTTAATTCAACCTTCGAAATATATTTTCAAAAATCTCCTGACTAAAAGCCTCAGCTTCGCGCAGCCGTCGTCCACTTCGCTCGTTCGAATTTCAAAAGGACGTTTTCTATTTGTTTCCCTGGATGTATAAAAAAAAAAAAGAAAGGGAACGAACCACGTTGAGGAAAGTTTAATTAAGCTCGGTTCACTTGCGATTCACACAGGGGTCGCTGCTGCCGTCCGCGCTGAAGTCCTTTATATGCAATGACGATGGTAACGCTGGACCTAGAATAGCTGCTGGGATGAATCAATATCAAGCTGATAACGCTTATCGATTTTGTTGAAAACTATTTCACTTGAAATAACCTACGTCTGTTTCTATCTCTCTGTCTCTCTCCGACACACAGCTTCCCTTAAGAAAGGTAGACACATGCTTCTGATCAGATAAATTGATTTTCTCTCTCTCTCTCTCTCTCTCTCATCTATTTTCTATCCTCATCTAACGTCACGAGATGAATACTCGTTTACCAACTAGTTAAAATTTCGTTGTTGCAGCTCCAGCTGCATACGATTCTGTCCAACGATTGGAGTTCACCAATGACTGCACCCTTCGTCCCATTAAATCCTACGGCCCTGGCTCTAAATTTTCTCCGCAATATACAGTATCAGCAAGGCAAATATGGACGAGGCACCTTTGGATACGATTCCGTCCTATTAAACTGCAATGGTCAAGTGCAAGATTGATTGGACTCGAAGAGTTTACGATCACCTGAAAACTCTTACTTAACAAGCTCTAATTAATTAATTAATTAATTAGACCCACTTTATTCAGTAGGGTGACAGTTATTTTGAAATTAATCGACTTTGCCTATCGAGGGTCCAAGACCTTCAATCTGTTCTAATGGTTGAGAATTTTTCTAATCATTTTTTTTTTCCCCCACTGTGCGTTCAATCGATACCTTCTGTTACTTTTATTATTAATTTATTATTTTAATATTAATCAATTTTTCTTATCTCTTATCAACTGACTGCTTTTTCTATACACGTATAAGATACTTGTGTATCTGAATCTTTGTTAGGAAGGTACTTGACGGAACCAACCTTATTCACTGGCTCATTCATATATATCTATAGAGTATGTTTCCCATCACTTGTGTTATCTCCTCGAAGATAGTAAATTAGCTTCTACGGCGAAGACGCTTTCAATCGTCTTCGATTCCGTCTTCATCCCCTCAGAATAACATGAATCTCGAGGACCATCAGGAACTTGCCGTTTCAAATTCCACGAGGGAGGCTTCGGGATTTTTTTTCTCTCGTTCCTTCGGTACCGATAATCAAACGGCGGAGTAACTACAAATCCTGCAGGCTTCGAGCTCCGTATACGTATACACGAACGAACGTAAAATCTAAGAAAAATTTCGAAAATCCGATTGACGTGGGATGCGAAAATATGTACGGGGATGAAAGAAATCCAAGAGAAATTTTTTTATGGCAAAGATAAGTACGTCCAATAAAGGATCTATCGGCATCAGAATTATCTGCCGAACGTTAGTAGGATTTTCTTTGACGAAAAATTTCTTTTGGTAACGTTCGACGTGATTCGCTTTTCTCAAGATAAAATCGCGTTACGAATTTCTCAATGAAATTCGATAAGGATTTTATTTTTGAAAAAAAAAAATATATATATATTTTATTTGCCAACCTTCGACAACTCACGCAATTTAATTATCGCGCGATATACAAATTATTTCGAGATGACTTCGCGTTTCGATAACCTCGAGTCGATCGGAGCTTCGAACGACAATTGAAATTAAAGATAAATATGTATTTTCCCATACGATGCCTGATCTCTGTATTTATCTTTTAAAGGAAAATTTTCATCGACCCGTAATAACCGCCATGGTCCAAGAGAACGAGGAGAGAAAATATAGAGGAAGAAATTACCCAAGAGAGTGTCGGCACAGATAATTAAGCGGCTTAATAGAGCAAAACACGGAATCGAGTGTACAGTGTGAAGAAAGAAAAGTAAAAAAAAAGATAAAGAAACAGTAACCATAAAGAGCGACCGAGTCATAATTAACCTAGAGAAATAAACGTTAGGCCCAATTTCCCTGCGGGATCTTTGGCCGAACCAGGACACGTGGGAGGAATGAAGAAAGAAAAAAGAAAATGAGAAAATAAAAAAAACGGGATAGCATTAAGGATAACTCACGTGTCACCCCCTTGGTATAGTGTTCTGTCGCGAGTAAATGCGAGCTCACAGGTGCGAGCGACGATAAATATCTTTAAGGGATGACAGGGGGGGGGGGGCGGATAGGGAATTAATGTTATTCCTTTTATGGATTACCTAATATTCTTTTCGGCTCATTGTCTCACGGAAATTATGTTTATTCCATCCCCTAAATTCACCCTCCACCCCCTCGCCCCCATTTCATCCCTTAAAGACAACCCCCCAGTATCTTAATCTCAAACGACAAACGACTAACCCTGTTAACGGTTGTATTTATTGCATAGCAGTATGCGTTATACCGGGTGTACCAGTTCAAACGCACCGGCTCAGGATAACGCACCCTTATTATTTTTACAATAAAACCACGTTCGAGTGGTGAATTTCGGCTGGATAATGGTGTATATGTATATGTATGTTACGAAATGGGGAACGTGATTCCTCGAAAAGAAATAGGGGTGGAAAATAGATAGGGGATGATGCTTGATCTCAAAATTACGAAAACCCTTAGCAAGATACAGTCCAGTGGCATGTCTGTTGTCGGTGGTGGGAGAAAGATTCTCGAGGGTGATCTTTCCACCCCTGGCGAGGCCCGAGGGGTGGGATTAGAAAGGAGAAAGTAAAAGAAAAATATAGAGGGACGAGGACGAGAGGGGTAAGAGGATGCTAAAAATCTTTCTTCATCCCCTATATCGACGGGCTCGTACCACGTGGTTTTATGAAAAATAGAAATTTCAAAACAACCCCTATTTTGCTACCTTCTTCATTCACTTGCTCCCTGATTCGATTAGGGGTTGCTCCCATTCCATTTGACATCGTAAAACAGAAGCTGTAAAGAAATCACTTTAAAGCCCGTAACACGCGTGACGACTAGAGCCAGGGTATTTTTTTTTCAACCCTTAGGTAGATATTGTCGGTGGTTGGAATTTTGAAAAATTTTTCAATTTTCATTTAAACTCTTGGGCGATGCTGATGTTTAGTTGTATTCTGGGAAATTTAGGGATGATTTTTGTTTTTTAATTTGATGAAAATTTTTATACGGATTCTGCAGACTGATGGGCTGCTTTATTGTCTTACATGAGTTTACAGCTTTTTTTTCGAATTTTTATGAATATCAAAATGAACCGAGGACTTTATGACTTTATCTGGGTTTTTAAGTATTATTCGTCTATCGTTTGGCGTACTGCGGGCTTCATACGTTATTACAGAGAATGGGTTCTCGAAGACAGTTTACTTCGGAATCGTTTACGGCTGTCTTTTATAACCCCCTTTTTTTGCCGTCTCTTTACGGTCGGCTGTGACTTTGCGCGTAAACAAATTTAACTTGCAATAAACGAATGGGCTTTAATATTCTTGTCGATGCACAAAATCCGATTACGTTTTTCGCGATTCCGCATGTTACACACGTTTCGTCCGTAGAAGCTTTCGCAAGCTGAAAATTCGCCGATTGGAATACTGCTAAAAGTTTCACGTACACATTGAAATGTTTTTTCACCTAGCATTAACCCTTTTTTTTTGCATATTCGAGCAAAAAGAACCAAAGAACGAACGAGAACGAAGTACTTTGAGTCAAAAAAATATGTCGCTCTGAATATTATTTCTTATCAAAAATATTTCTATTCTTTCAGAAACTCACAGATATGACTGATAAGGCAAGGGACGTGAATTTTACGTCCATGTCTCGTTAACCCTTTGATACCGAGCTAATTGGCAAATTCATAATTGTCCGCAATTATCCAGAAGTAATTAACCTGAATCCCACGAGAGGCAATTTTGTTATCGATTTCAATAATCAAAATGAATTTTCGTACCTGTACTGCTTTTGCATGGACACTCAGCAATATTAATATTACATTTTTAGATCAAAAATTGCCATTCGCCTATTTACCTTGAATTAAAAAAAAAAAAAATATTTTTTTTCAGTGGGGTCTAGGCGGCGTCAATCCGATGTATAAAATGAACCCGTACAGAATTCTTCTCTGGCGATGGCTCTTTCTCGTGATGATCGAATGCTACGGCTACTCCGACCTGAGCAACAACGCCGAGGAGGACAACTCGAAGCTCATACGTATCGACGGGGACGTCATCTTCGGCGGCATATTTCCCATGCACGAGCAGGTCGGTAAATCGAGTTCGATATATCGATAAGTCCTGATCGACCTATTATTTATTTGCCATAGGGTATATAGTCAGGATATAGTCACCTCGTCTTAACTGTCCCTGGAACAGCGAGGAGCACCTCTGGACTCGTGGAACACACGGTCCGCCATCTTGACGAGTCCGGACGCTCAATGAAAACCGAACCCATTAAAATGACCTATTATAATAACCTAGCCTAACCTAACCTAAACTGAAGAATTTCTAACCTCAATATCTTCGTATCCTCGGATCGACAAAATTTTTGGAGCAGACTGTACATTCTTAAAAATTAAGTACAGTCCGTGTAGCAAGTAAATTCACGTGGAAAATATCAAGAGTCAACCAGGCTCCCGAACTGGGTTCCTCGACTGCCCTGAAGTTAGCGCGCCGTCGACGTCGGCTTAGAAAATTCTCGAATCGCCGTACTTCCAGGATGCTGGACGATTTACGAGGATGTTTGCGAGCATGCAATTTTCCGCGGGTCGTTCTTCGGTACAGCTATAGAAAAGTTTGAAACTCAAGGCACGTAGTGCGGACTTACGAGCAGCGTGAAACTACGACGCACGTATCTAACCTAGAAAAATCTTTATCGTCAAATCCCATTAAAGCGCGCCTTAACGAAACTTCGAACGCCCGTAAGATAATCTTATCGTAGACGAGGATTAAAAATGAATAATATAATCCACAGGTGTCCGGCTCTATGGGACAATCACCCTGTGGCGCTGTAAAAGAAGAAAAGGGCGTACAAAGATTGGAAGCCATGCTGTACGCTCTGGACGAGATCAACGAGGATTCCGAATTGTTACCCAACACCACACTGGGTGCGCTGATCCTGGACTCCTGCAGCAGCGAGACCTACGCCCTGGACCAAAGCATGGAATTCGTTAGGTCGTACATGAATCAGGTTAGCCCATGAGCACAAAGCCTATTTTCTGACTCCTCTTGCCACGTAGAAACTACAAGCACCAAAAAAAAAAAGAGGCTTTTACGGGTCTCTGTTTCAAAGGCTGCCCAAGGAAAAATGAGAAATCCTTTCTTCGCTTGCGCAACGTGCGGTGGCTGCAAGTACAAGAGGGTTGAGTCACCCTTTTGATCTCTTTAACCTATAAAATTAACACGAAATACTTTCTTAGAGTAACGAAGAGGTAAGTTTATTTTTTTTTGTTTTAATGTTACCCAAAGCACTTCCGAAGCCTCACGGAATCGTTCCTAACCTCCTTTCCACTTGTGTGTAATTTCTGTGCTTCCATTTAACACAGGTTATGAAAATCTCCAGGAAAGGATCGTTTTCAAACGAGCGTAAAACATTGGCTCGTTACCCTGTGGCGACTCGTGATCTTCTTCTTCTTCGAGGTCAAAGCCTCCGGAAAGGAGCAAAGGAGGAAAGTAACCAACTCACGATATCTCTGCGGGCATTAGGAGAGCCACAGCCTCCGTGCTTGGTAATGCGAAATCGATCCCGTGTTCATTATTTATTCGTCGACGTTGAGTGGACGTGGAATGAGCATTTGCCAACAAAAAAAAACAGGCACATCACTCCGCCATGAATTTTCACTTATTACGTGATAATGCACGATCGAACATGGCGGCTGAACATGGACACAACAGTTCCTTGGATTACTTGATGAACTTTATTTAATAGCGGGTGACGCAGCATTTTCTCATTACGAAACGTCATTCCATAAGATCCATGTGTATCCTTGAAGTCTGTAGCGTATCGATAATATCTCGAAATTCTGTCGCAGCTTTTTCGCGACGCTTGTAGTTGCATTGAAAACGGAAAATTCTTTTTACACCCTGTTGATCGGTATTCGCGCAATCGACCTGTAGTTTTTTAGAACACGTCACGTGTTTTCGAAACGTCTGTGAGGTTAGGACGAGTCCGATGTCCTCTACAGGGTGGACGAATTGTAAAGGGAAAAGTCGGTGCGGTGGCTAAACGAATAGAAATTTACGTACGTCCTAGCTGCCTCGCGTCTCTCAGGATTAAAAGGACAAAAGATCGTCGCGCGATGCTGACTTTTCTTCCTATTATTTTACCAAGATTTTAATGGCCTCCCGCACGTTCTTCGTGAACCCGAACGACCCTTCGAACCTCTTTAAATACGTCGTTCGATCTAACCTAACCTTATGCTTCTGTATTAATCCCATAGATGTCGCCACAGTCTGGATCCATATACCATACTCGAATGCACATGTCCTACTAGTTTTACCTTCGAGTTTACAGTAAACTGGATGGTTTCGTGTTTCCACGTTGGTACAGGACCTGGTATGTACTGCGCTACTTAATTCAAACATTGTATACGAGACGTTATCTCCATACTGTGTGTATATGTATATACACACACACGCATACCCATTTCAGGCCGTTCTATATCACGTGGCTTATCTCTGCTCATCCTCTGGTAGGTCCGTTCGTTATGGATTTGAAACTTTGAAACTTCCCACTGTTATATGTCATACCCTGTGTTCTCCACATACTGGACTTTCTCGTGGCAGAAGCGAGCAGCATCCTACATGCATTTACCCTTTAGAATTTAATATGCCATCGGTTCACCTTCGTAGCGGAAACTATTGTCCTCATTTATTAGGGGTACAGCATAAATTTCATTATGCTTCTAATCTCTTTTTTTCTTTCTAGTCTCCGTGGCTTCTGTCTTCTTCTTTCTACGTCGTCCTTGACTGTTTCTCTTACTCCTTCTCACTGAAATAATAAGAGGCACAGTGGAACATTTAAAATAGTTGAAAATTATTTTATTATTGACTCAAGACTGCAGGATTTGATTTTATGAAAATTATCATCAGATCATGATATATATATATATATGTGTACCTGCAGGTCAGTTTGAAGACAATTGAATTTATCCAATCCTACTGTAACATGGAAATTGGTATTGTTTTATTGATCAATGGTACAGAACTGTGGATGGAGGTAGTCAATATCGCCCAGTAAGTACAGTGGAGACATCTGTAGAATGTGGAGTAACTATAAAACACAATGAAAGAATCTAACCTGATCATAGTTCAATCAGTTTTTTTTTTGTAGCACAGAATTAATATATGTGGGGAAAAAAAAAATACTAAACACTGAATCATCCCTGTTGTGTTTGAGGGTGATACTCCTTTTTCCCTGGAGGATTCTTCAGTGACCAAGATTCTTCTCTTCCCTCTGGCAACTACCTAGGAAGCTCTTCCCTAGGGGGAAAAAAAAAAAACAAGGGTCAGCTCAAATCGTTCAGGATCTTAGGCTAAGGGCTGCTTTTCCCAGATGAATTCCTTCTCACTGATGAAACACTTCTTTATCTTTGAGGAGGAAGACATTTTTGCTTACCGCGTAATCCGATTGGGAACATAAGCCATTTCTAGAATATAGGACCCGTTACGTCGGCTTTTGCCTTTCACAATCAATTTTCTTCTTATCAATTTATTACGACGCGCGACGTTATCAGCGAGTTCGGCCCAAAAAATTATCAATATTTATTGCCGCGAGATTTAAAGGCTAGAACGACGGATTTTCAAGCCTTTTTTTCGGGTGACTCATTTTTGGGAAATTATGATCTCAATCTCCATACAGAATTATTTAGAATACGATTGTGTCACTGAACCGAAGCACTATGATTTAAAGGGTTCTTAAAATGATATTTTTTTCTCGGGTAACCTGTCGAACGATCAATCGATATTGATACGAGGAATTATAAATTGTATTGAATTTTTTAATCGAATGTGTATATATATATATATATATAATTTTTCAGTGAATGCCAGGATGGTCCATGAGATCGAACGAATGAAATTTCGAAAAAGCTTATGGAAACTATTGATCGTGGGATCCTTGGAGTTAAAATGATATTTCAAAAGGGTCGATATACCCTGTGGGATATTTATTATGGTACTGTTACATTGCGTCATCCTGAATGTGATGGACGGATTGGCTAATGATCATTCGTCAATATCGGCCATGTTCTACATGCTCCACTGCCCACCCTATAAATTACGTTGTATTCGTTACACATATGGAAACTCTAATTCCCGAGTCCCGGCCGGGTGATGTGAAAGATTGACAAAAATATATATATATATTCTGAAACTTCCGTTACTCTAGCGCAGTTGACTCGGCACGTGGAAATAACGTGTCACGTGGCTAGAAATACGGTCGAGGCAGAGAAAGTTGAAAAGAAAGCTGCCAAGGGAGCAGGGAACGCATGAAAAATTTTTAAGAAAAAAGGAAAATAGCTCTAAGGCTCGAAACGAGGAACAGTCAGTCCCAAGGTAAAGGATCTAAAAAAAAAAAAAAAAAAACTGTGCAGGCGGGAAATTTGAATTTACGACCAAAATCAAAACTGCTCGAACTTCTTGGCATAGAATTTTTTTTGGTCAATTCTTTTTTCTAAATTTCATAATTTCAATAATTTGTAACAAGTATTTTTTTTTTTCAAATTTATTAATCATTTATTATTCACACACGTAATAACATATCCCACCTACGGATACAGGGTGTCCAAAATATCACCTCTCTCATGCAGATCCTCCTGTAACGAGGACGAAATTCAATTACAATTAGAAATCCCTTGGATCAGAGACTCCTGTAACACCCGTAATGTATAATACACGGATAACACATCGTCACGAAGGGGCAAACCTTTCATCCGACACGTTAGAGTGCGTCCTGTACCGGGATGCTGCACTCGAAAGAACCTTTTACGTGCCTGGAATTCGGGGTATTCGCTTTCGTAAGGCAAATCGAATTTCCATCCCTTCCACGACCCTTTACCCCCTCATTTCTCAACCCTTCCTCGATGGCGACACCCGTCTCTCTCCCACAGTTTCGAAAAAGGTAGAGAAAGCTCGAGACACCTCAAGGATATTTTACTCCCAAGAAGCAGCTGGACATTCGCAGCATCACCGAGAGGAGCGATTTTTAATCTCCCTCTTTTTTCTTACATCTTACCTCTTCGTCTTACCCTCTTCTGATTTTCTATTTGTGTCCTTCACACATACATACACATACCTATAACCATACACATAGCCCTTTACACACATATATACACCAACACAACCATATTACAGAATCTCCTA
Source organism: Calameuta idolon (assembly GCA_030142285.1). Classification (NCBI taxonomy): domain Eukaryota; kingdom Metazoa; phylum Arthropoda; class Insecta; order Hymenoptera; family Cephidae; genus Calameuta; species Calameuta idolon. The sequence continues at coordinate 757,469 of JARQSV010000481.1, read as the reverse complement.
AGACCCAACAGGCAAATCGAGCCCTAATAGTCGCGACGAGTTTCCCAGAGTGAAACTACCCTTAACCCCGAGGAGCCCGGATTACACGATGAAAATCCAAGCGAATAATTTCCACGTATATATGTACAACCAAGAAGAAGAACTTTCCCGAAGGCGAGTGAACTCGCGTGACCCCGGAATCGGAAAATATATACATATATATATATATATATGTGTACCCCGCTCGTGCCTCACTCTGATAATTCCTCAATCCTATCAGTTTAATTCAAAAAGCAGACAATCAAATCGCATCGCCCCCCTAAGACTTTCAACGGTTCCACGTTTCGCCGTTCGAGCGCCTCGTCGATCCGATTTCGAATTCCGCCTTTCAGACTGTCGACGTAATTGCCTTTCCCGTGATGTAGAAAACTTTCTTCGTTGCCTGTCCTCGCTCAAACCCTTCGTCCCTTCGAAATTAATAGCCCACCCCTTAGTCTCTCGTCTCACTGCCGATAACCATCCCGAGGGTTATTTTGTCACTGTACTTTCACAGGACCTCCTGATCGCGCCTGATGAATGGGTTAGGAGGGTGGGAAGGGGGGACGGGGGGGGGGGGAGTTAATGACGTCACTGATACTTCGATATCAAACTCTCCGACAATTATAACCCTAATTGATTGAACCCGATGACATCCAGTGGGGGGCGGTTGGAGGGGGGGGGGGGGGGGTCGTCGTCGTCGTCATTAAAGAAATTTCAGCCATATCGAATTACCGAGAATAAAAAATATTTTATTCGTAATTTTGAGGTTATGATTTCCCAGGGCGAAATGTGCTTCGCTTGGACTTTAAATATTTATCGTATTCGAGTAAATTGTCGGTGAAATTTTTATTGAGATTGTCAGTGTATTAATGTGGGCAGAGTATTATTTTTTTTTTTTTTTTTTTTCATTAATAAAATTCACAAGGTATACCCAGTGTCGTTTATGTAACGGGACTCAATGAATAATATAATCTGTACAGCCATGAGGCATTATTAATGAGGAACGTGGCCGCCATTATTCGTACGAACACTAATTGTAAGTTCGTCCTGTATTTACTGTACGTTGTTCTTGCCTTTGGTCAAGAAATATATACCTATGCTTTTCTCAATGATATATATATATATATACAGAAGTTGAAGGTAGACACTTAAGGTTCCTGCTACTATTTTCTTCCAGGTTAGAAAAGACCCATAGCCTTCTAGTGCACGAAACGACCCGAGGTACTTAAAACGTGAATCAACGGTACAGTAACAGACTAATGCACCGAGTGTGTAAAAAGTAAAGACCAGAAAGTAGTGCAAATTGATTCCCAAGTCCTTCGCAGGGGTATCAAACGAACAGTTAGATCGCGGGTAATAAAAATTCAATGTTAACAAATTCTACAGGGTGACTCGAAAGTCTGTTATATTTTTCCAACCTTAACGTTAATCTACCGCGCGGCTTAAATTATAATCTAACTTCAATTGATACTATATTTTACGAATCACCCGTTGTACAAATAAGGTTTAAGAGCGAATCCGTAGATTTCCGGAAAATAGAAAATTCTTCCGTAAAGTCATTCGTAATAACGTTTCTAATTGTGAGACAGCATCGAATCCTTGGCTGACGTCTGTTTCCATGAATGGTAACAATTAATTTCGCCCCGAGTAGCGGCGCTTGAGAACGCGCCATAAGGCAGCTCAGACGGCGACGAAGGGGGGGAAACAAGATGAGAAAATGAATGGAAATGGGATTCAATTAACGCGATCTTCCCCTCGAGATGGTTTTGTCGCTCGCGATGACGAACCCTTACGGTCGAGAACTTTTTCCAGGGTGCGTGTACATTTCGCGAATGAGAAACCGCCCTTAGGAAATATCGAACAATGATTTGATGATAATTTTTCAAATTTTTTTTTTTCTTCTCATTTTCCTAGACGCAAAATTTACTTTATTCCGATTTCGTTCCAGTGGAGACTCGCAAGCAGGAATTTCTAGGGACAAATAAGAAAATTCATATATACATATATATATATTATACAATGCACCGCACGTACAGATGCACTCTTGTCTATGCATCTCTTCTTGGCATTTGCAAGAGTAAAATGCATTATCCGAGAAAGAATCGTTACGTCATATGTATATGTATATATATATATATATATATAAACGTGACCTTGAAGCATACAGTGTCACCTAGAAAATTAGGTCAACGCGAGATGAATCTCCATCGAGATAAAAGGTGGCGCTGAAAGATACAAAAGTGCATCCCTTTATAAGAAGTGCATTCGGTGCTATCTTATTTCGTAAAGGCGCCTTCGCTCTCGGCGATTCTTAAGAGCGACAAAGTTCCTTCGGGAAGCCCTTGTGACTCTTGTTGGTATTTGCTAAGAGAGCGAGAGCGAAAGAGAGCGAGAGAGAAAGAGAGAGAGAGCAAATATTTACGCAGTCAAGAGGAAGAAAGAAAATTTAAAAAAAAAGAAAACTTGATAACGATAAGAGACCAACCACGTGCATTTGATCCAGCGGATGACGTATCGTCATACGTCAGAGATAAATCTTTTATACTTTAATGCTAGTAGAGAAATTCTGACTATGATCAGACCCTGCACGTCATCGATCTATTAAATTAATCTCTAGGACTCAAGTGCGAGAATTCGATCATGGTCCATTATCGGGATGCTGGGGAGAGATGAGAGGGGGGTAGAGGGGGGTAGGGGGGGGCTCTCGGAGAGTACCTACAGAGTACGTTACTCCCAAGTGTTGCATAATGAGACCCTGAGGTTCGGAGCTTCTTGCTCGTTACTGTCGAAAGCTTCCCCAGGATTCTCTTGCATCCCTGACATCCATTATTGGAAGATGCTGCGATCTATATACATACATATATATATATATATATAATATATGGATAATATTCTATATAGTGCACATGGCTGCAGTTCGAGTTTACATTTCTTGAAAATCCTCCAGATTTTTTATTTTTTATTTATTTAATAATACGATCGACTGCTTACCCAAGAAGCACTGTTGGACCGTTTGTTTTGCCTGCTGTCACTGAAAGTACAGTTTCACGTAAACTTAATGAGGTCGACGTTACGTTTGAACTTTGACCTTTTTTTTTTATATTTACGAATCATGACCTACCGGATAACGCTGTTTTGCCATAAATTTTACTGTTCGTGATAAGGCGAGGGGTTCGTGGGGGGGGGGGGGGGAAGAGTCGGAATGCGCCTTCGCGACGCGTGGCTGACTTTTTAATCAAGAATTTCAAAGGCAAAGAGTCGAGGAACGAAAATGAAATTTTTCATGGTTGAAAAAAAAAAAAAAATTCATCGGACCACCTCGCCCCTCTCTTTGAATCGTCCGCCATTTATTTTGACCTCGTCTTCCTCGTTCCTGACCACGAAAAATCTTGTTGGGCCTGTCAAATCTGAGAATCGAAATTTCGAGAAAAAAAATTTCAATATAGAATTCGAGGAATGATCTTTCACTGATATCACAATTAGAAAAATGACGTTGACGACAGGATAGATTTTTGGGAAAGAAAATGTGCCAAAAAAATTTTGAAACCGTACAGTCGTGAAAAATTTTTTTTTTTTCTTTACCCTCGTCTCCCAAGAAAATTCTAACGCTCCGTCATTTCGTATTCGCCAAGATGCTCTTCGCCGAGACCAGTAGGTCCTGCAGCTCGGTGGGCGCGTCCCTATGCGTCGAGAAGCGCGAAGAGTTTTAGCCCGTGGAAAAAGCGCTTTGCGAAGCGTATACTTCGAGGTCTTGTACGAAGATATTCGGGAAGGGAGGGGATGAAAAAAAAAAGTCTAACATCCCTTAACCAACAGCTGCCTCCGCGCTCCGATGGAATTTATGGAGTTCGCCATGGCAATATTGGTTTTTGCTCCAGCGAAATGGGCTTGCGGAATGGAAGTGGCCCGATAAAGCCGGCAGGGTGTCATGACTGATCGCATTGTCGGACTTCGCGTCTAAAGGATACGAGAGTTCAAAGGGCGAGATAAAAGATAAGGGATACAAAATATTCGATTTTAGGGCTTGATTACATGTCGATGTATTTGGAGGGGCGCGTGACGTCACGTTATGGATAAATAGGGATTTTTTATTTTTTTTTTTATTTCGTACAAAATTACGTACGAGAGATAGAAATGGATCTTGCGATTAATTATAATTTTTTTTACACCCTTAAAATTTCATCCCTCGAATCAATCGATGCTACTGTCCATTACGCTTGAGCGAGGATTGGTCGAAATTATGCATTTTTTTTTTTTTTTTACGTCCATATGTTTCGCGTGGTCGGTCCCCGTGTCGCGTTAATTTTTATGCAGCTGCGGAAGGGGTTGATTTTTGAAAATATATATATGCAGAATAAATTGAAGAGGGGAAGTGACGGTAATCGATATGGGGCGAAGGATTATTGTACTGGGAATGAATTCGGCCATGTGTTACGGACACGTGGCCTGTCACTGTCAGAAATGACGTTTACGTGGACGAAGCTTATTTTGAAAATTTCAATTGACTCGTCGGCGCTGCCGAGGTTTTTGGAAAATTTAAAGCTCTCGGCAGCTGATCCACCTTTATTTTTCCCGTGTGTTTTCTCTTGACGGTTTCACCATTTTATAGACACGTGCTCTTACTGGAATGTCTGTATATATATATATATATATATATATATAGTATGATGCATAAAAATCAATTGATTCTCAAGCTCGACAGTTATAAAATCTGACAGCTGTCACGCTGTCAAACAGACGTAACACCATTGAGAGATATTCCGCATTGCAAGAAGAACGGATTTTTCTTGACGTCACTCGAAAGATGGTAAACACAAATAAATAGTAAAAAAAAAAGTTTTATCAATTAACACAAATAAATATATCATTAAAATTGTACACACATGTCGAGTCGTTTAAAAAAAAAAATCCTACAGTACCGTATCGGTAGGATAGCCAATTGTCGAAAGGGGCTACCAAGCTACCCACCTAGAATTTGTCTAATCGATACGTCCGTCCTTGTCTTACGCACGTAAGCCCCGATAGCTCCGTCTCTCGCGCACTCGCAGGAGCTATAGGAAACTCAAAAATTTCAAGAATTTTACCATTCGCCCGCCACTACGACCACGTTGGCGACTCGCCAATGTTTACCGCAGTACATTGTTCGACCATTGCCTATCGAATTTAATCGAACGTTGCCTGACGGACGTGACGTAATTGACAGCTGTCAAAAATGACTGGCGCCAATTTCCACTACACGTGTTACCCGAGCATGGCAAAAACATTTTAACATGAACACAATTTCTCCTGCCCGCAAAATTTTCACCCGTTGACCTGCGAACTTTGGGACAGGGTTTTCAACGATATCGTTTTTCCACCCCTTGGACAAGGGCTGTGCGAATTTTTGTCAAAGGGACGAATACGCCTGGAAATAAAAGGGAGAAAATAGAATAAGGGAAGCAAAATTTAAAATTCGGTGGTCCGTTTGCTTTTACCCCCGGGAGCGGGGGGGTGGGGGGAGGGGGGTCATCTCAGAGGGTTAAAAACGAAATACGAGCATCCCCATAAGGCATCAGGACTCTCGTGCCGAACCCTTGTGATAATATCGGGCACTTTAGCGCCACCCTTTTTTAAGGGATGAACGACACCAGCTGTCTTCCGATCGATAAGGGCGGATGACCATTCCTAATCTTGCGATATCCATCATCCCCCCCCCTGGCACTTTGACGCTTAATTTATTGCAATATTTTTACAAGGGCTTGTAAAACTCACCCCTACGACCTATACCGGGTGGACGCGTTGTTTAAATTTTAAATAAAGCTGTGAAAGCTCGGGCATCTATTATTTTTTTAAGCGACCCACCCCTTATGTATATTTTTTTTTTCATCCCCTATTTTCTCGCTATCGAGTTATCGATAACAGATGCCAATCTTCCTGTACCAAAAAAAAAATCTCACCCTCGTGTCAATTCATTCGCGTAACGTGTCTACGTTTTATTTAAAATCCCAAAGTTTAGGGGGGTGGCAGGTCGACTGGGGGGTGAGATTTCATTCCGCGCGAATCTCATCGCGGCGTCGGATCGCGAGGAACTCGAAAATAAGATAAAAGACAGCCGGGGGGTGAAATTTGGACTTGACTCGCGTGTCAAAACTCCTTGGATGTTATTTCCTGTGAATCGATTCGATAAAGAAGAAAATTCATCGAATTCAATTTAGTCGACGACGCTTATCTGGAAATACGTCGATTTAGTGATAAAGACGTGAAATAATAATAACAACCCAGTGACTGTGAGAATTCGTACAGTCTGACTCAAAGATATTGCACGTATCGATATTGTGGTATGTCGATAGTTGAAAATATTTTTTTCATTTAAAAAATCATTTTGAATTTTTCAAAAAAAAAAAATTATCTCGCGACCCCCCCACCCTTAACGCGCATACTTATATTATAAATGAAATATGCGGCTTATCCGGCTAATGACGGCTGATCAATTTACTGGCTTAGAATTTGATGGCTGAAAGAAAAGGAAAAAGAATTTCGTCGGCGTCGCTTTAGCTGCGCTTATACATATAGAAACTATCTGGGAGAAATTCATCTCTACAGTAAACCTATGAAAGGGACGACAAGTCTTTGGCATTATCGGATTTAATTACCTGCTGGACCGTAATGGCTCTTTGAGAACGAGTCAAAGAATAAGGTGACGAGTAATTGGCCATTGGGTATATTTAAATAATATTTTTTTTAAATATAATATAATAATATAGATTCGGTCAAAATTCAATGTGAAATGCTGATAAGGTAAAGAAATCACGTGGCTAACAGAATTTTAATCGTATACGGAAAATTTAGACGGTAAGGATTTTTTTTATTTTTCAAAAAAAAATACGTCCAAAAAGTGCTCGAAAGTTTTCACGGATACGACCAATGGCTGGCACTTCGGAAAAATAGGCTCGAAAGTTTTCACATCGAAAGGATACGAATTTTGATTTCTCTTGGTTCAAGGATCAAGACCCTTTTTTTATTCTGTATGATCCCTCAATGCTATTCAACCTTAAAATTATTTTTCTTTTCGTCCCCTTTTTTGACTACATACGTACGTCATTGTCTGTTGGCCTTGGTGGGTCGAATGTCTTTATATCGTTTAAAGAAAGAAATTCACGATGCAGAATTTTTCCATGCATTGTTCGGGCATAGGGAATTTTTTTTTATGCAATATCGAATACATCGTCGATACGTTGCTACGTTATTGGTAAAAGTGCGCGGAATCGATTTCAGGATATACCCTGTGGATGTAAATCGTTATTAAATTAAATTGGCAAATGAGGTAAATTCCAAGTGTACAGAAAGGCGTGTGAGCGGCAAGTTCAAAAATGTATACGTGATATGTTGGTAGATAAGCAAATAAAAATTAGTGTAGTAATATATATATATATATATATATTACTTTTTTATTTTCAATTTTAATATTCATCAGGATCTTTAGTCCCTTTGATACGGACCTTATACAAAATTCAGGATGAGTGGACATCCGGCAATTAATCATAATAAAAATGATGTCGTGTACCGGGAATTTGGGAATTCTCAAAAAAATCCATACGGGAGTTAAAGAGAAAGAATGAAAAAAAAAAAAATAATAAAAAATAAAATATAAAAAATTACTTGATGCTAATGGAGAGAGTCGGAGGCTTGCAGTAAATTCCATTAAAATTGCTCTCGCACGGTATGCAGATATGCAGATAGGATGCATCGGGAAACAGGATGCACCGGATGCACCAAATGCACTGGTCAGTGCATATGACCGTACGTTTAATTCGTCAGCGACTGCATTAATTCCTCGGAGTCAACGAGCCGTTACGTTTGCTTAAATAAAACGATAATGGAAACAGGCGTATCGAAAATGTCACGGTCCTTCGTACCGATACGGGAGCCACGTGCGAGATTGAAAATTTCATTGCCGTTATCCCGTATGCACGTAGGGAGAATCCAATCGTTAATTCCGCCATCTTTATTTCTGTTTCAGGATATGTCGGAATACAAATGCGAAAACGGGAAGCCGCCGATTTACGTACCGCACAAACCGGTGACAGGAGTGATCGGTGCGTCGTTCAGCGTAGTGTCGATCATGGTTGCCAACATTCTACGATTATTCAAGGTAAATAATAAAAGCATCGAAAAAAAAAAACGTACGAGAAAAGAAAAACAAAATTTACCTAGGGAATTATACCCGTGTCGCCATCTGGCGTTCCTGACGTTAAGTATTTCTTGACCTGTAAGCCACTCGAGGACCCCGTGAAGGAATTGTAAATTTCCCAACGATAACCGCCGGAGTTTCCACGAAGCGACAGTTGGGAAGTTTACGCGCGACAACGTCGCCGCTTTGCGAACGGTCCAGCCGCGTGGCTCAAGGAAAAGAGAAAATTTGTCACGTGTTCGATCTCAAAATGATATTATCGATTTTAGAAAATTCTGGACCTCGTCTTATCTGCATCTTAAATATTTTATTTTATCTAGCTTCTCGGTGACCTTTCGCAAAATTAAGGTCAGTCAAATTTGATCTAGATATTTCAAAATTTTTTTTTTTATCTCATTCACTCTCTTATGCACCGCGCGAATTCTTTTTCTTTGTACGAGTTTCCAGCGGGTTCGCAAACTGGATGAGATAAGCCAGCTGTCACTTTTTTGTCAGCTGGATGAAGAAACTTAATCAAGTGCAATTAAACGATATGACGCTTTATCGTCGCCGAGCTACTCCTACGTGAGAGGAGGACTTAACGTTCCTGGTATCTGGTCTCCGCGTGACAGGGCTGCTTTTTGCACAGTTGATAATTAGGATGCTGGGACGTTGGGTATATTGTGTGTACATTAGGTACAGTGTATTAAGGGGATGATCCGTCTTCCTTTTTCCATGTCTCTCGCGTCTAACGCGGAGACAATACTGAAGATGATTGATCGGGGTTTGACAGTCGTTAATGAAATTACGGATGGGAATTAATGCAATTGTTGTATGATAAAATTTTTTATTTTAATTAATTCGATCGAAGCAAAATTAATATCCGCAAAGATGATGGACGATCATTGAAAATTTTTCGATGATCCATTATTATTTGATTGACAGGGGTGTAAAGATCGAATCGATGTCTCTGTCGGTAATATCGAGGTTGATTTTATCGACTAATTTATTGGCTGGCTGAATTAATATTTTTTTCCCATAAAAACAACCCTTGCAACCGACTTACTTTATCGGACGTTATTTCCTTCGCAGGTGACGTATTTCCAAAATTACAACCTTTACCGTGAATCTCCTATGGATGTTTCACTACTGTAACCCACCCACGACAGCCACCCTTAATCCAACCCTTGATGATTCTTCATCTCGGAGACAACCCCCTGGGGTCCAGTCGTTTTGCGGGCTTTACGACACAGCTTGATTAAATTAATAGAATTCGACGCTGCAACCTGCTCGTGCTGCGCGATTCAAGCAGAAAAAGCTGCAAAGTCCTTCGCCGTGTATAAGAAAAAGGAGCAAATTCGATTCTCTCTTCTGCCCCAAAATAAGGGTGAAATTTGAATTTTTTTTGGGGGGATGAAAACTACAAGTCAAAGCCACCGGAAGCCATTAGGAAAAATTCAATTGCACTAAACTCGAATATATTTTCAAAATTCCATAATTCACATAATTTACGGTACTACGTAAATTCCCTTATCTCCCGTGAGAATAAAACTTTAGAAAAATAGTAAATTAAAAATTTTTCAAAAAAATTCTAATTACATCCCATACTAAAAAATACCCCCCGTCCTCGTAACGTCCTCGTGACAAAGCCCCGCGAAACTACCCAGTGAGATAAAACAGAAGCGTTCCGCCACAGCCGCCATTTTCTTGCCCAACAAGAGCTCCGACTATCTTAAGCTCGCCGTCCAAATGCCAAAGAACACAATGCTTTAAGCGTGTCGATCATCTCCGCAGCATCCGAAAGGAGCAAACCGTAGCCCAGGGCCGTATCGCGTGTACGGGAATAAGACAATCTATCAAAATCCTCAATGATCATACCCCTGGCTTGAGTTTCTGTTGGTCCGTATTCAGAATTTATCCGTATACCTTACTCAATATATCTATATCTGCAAGCATTATATTATATACATACACACATATATATATATATATATATACATTCCTTAACGTCGAATAAACAGACAGCAGCTTTCAGATCCATCTTAATCCTTTACACGGGGTCCCTTGTCGCCCATTGTGATTTCCTTTCAAATTGGCTACCGACGTCCAAACCGGAGCTTTTGCGAAGCGCGAAAGCTCCTCCACGCGAAATCCCAATAATTCGTCAATAATTCGCAACGGCTTAACCCAAGCTCACAATTTCCAGTAACTTCCTTTCTTGTCCAATAAAGGTATCGATAATATTTTTTTCGACTCACGAGACAGTCCTTTGTTTATGTACCACCATGTATATCTAAGCACAAAAAGCTTCCTAACCTAACATAACATAGACCACGTGGTTCGCTAGCTTTTGTAAAAATGTACAGGGTTGACATATAAAAGTAACAAAAAAAAATTGTTCCAGGTTGCATTCGTGCACAATATACGTCGTTTCCGTTTAACCCTTTCACATATGTGCTTTTATGAATCTTCGTATCATTTGCCCATATATATATATATATACACTTATCTATACCCACATGCTTCGTTGGCTTCCAGATATCGAGCTTTACGAGGAGCAGGCATGCTAATGGGAAAGTTGCTTTTGGTACACGAGTCCCGGCGTTACGTAACCCATATATACATACACACACAGTATCCCTGAACGGGTTGTCTGAAATAACATAATATATCATAGAGATACGAGTGCACCGTGCAACTGATACCTTTATTTTTTTTTTCCCCCATGAAAACTTACCTTGAGCCAGTGGAATAACGAGGTTCGCCGAAAGCTCTGAGAACGCGTGGTCGGGTTGGTTAAAACGCCGAAAACCCCTACCGGTAACGAAGATCCCTACGTTCGGATACGATTGTCCTTTTGGCGGTGCCGTTATCGCCGTCATTATCCTCTTATCGTATCTACTTGGGATTATGTGCCTTTTCATGAAAAGCTTCCTCGCTAACGGTCGGCACATCCACCTTGCGCCATTTCTGGATTAATAAACCTTGACAATTTAGTAAATTGATATCTTGGCCACACATGCGTGTATACATATGTGATTTTGATAATAACGTGGGAGAGATAAGGGAATCTAATTTACTTATCTATTTTTCTCTATTACTTTTCGTGGAGCCCAGGACTGTTATTCGTTGGGCTGATCAGGACCTAGCAATATTTATTTTTTATCTCTCCATATATATTTCCTTGCTTTTTTTTTTTATTCTGGCAAACTTCCTTTTGTTGGTACTGGCTGGATAATTTTTTTTTTTTTTTTACAGATTCCTCAATTGAGCTACGCCTCTACCAGCATCGAACTCTCGGACAAGAGTCGTTACGAGTACTTCAGCAGGGTGGTGCCACCGGATAATTTTCAGGCCCAGGCCATGGTGGAGGTTATACATATCCTGGGATGGAAATACGTCTCGACGGTGGCAGTGGAGGGGGACTATGGGGAGAAGGTGAGATCAATATGTTATCTAATGTATGTATGAATTAAATAAATGAGAATTATGGATACTCACTTAGGTCCAGGACGATCGTTCGAATTGGGTCTGGAGATTTTTAATATCTGAAAGTAGCCTCGAGACTTCTGATCAGGATGAAAATTCATCTTTTGGACATCCACGAGATTACTTGTGTCTTGGACCTGCGTATTGTCTGGGTCACGTGGTTGATGCTCCTAGACTGATGAACAGTGGCTAATTAGCGTGATGGCTCAGATTTCTCATTGGCAGAGCAGCTTGTAGTTACCGTTGCGATGCTACTGCAATTAGACGATTAAAGGTTAGGTTAGGTTCTTGGTTATGTATGCGCTCGGTCGGCGTGCGGATATTGTACGTACTAATGATATTTTTGTAAGCTGACACGCACTGTACCAAAATCTATTTAACTGTAGTAATGCAGGAGTCGGAAGGGTTTGAAAATTGTAGTACCGTCAAAAGAGTCTAGATGGCGCAGTGGCGCTGTTCTAAAGTGAATATAGTCGGTATCGTTGACTGCGAGGACGAATCGCGAGTCTGGAGTCAAGAAGAAGGGCGGGGCTGCATCGGAAGGAAAAAAAGCGACGAAACGTCGCGTGCCGCCGGATGGTATGTCCGACGACGATGCTTTAATCAGGAGTCGTTTTGGTTATTTTTTTTTCTTTTATTTTTTTTCCTGCCGTTGTTTCGTTTTCTCGTTTTTTGGTATTCATAATGAAGCATCGACAAGAAACGTGGGAGGACGGGCACGAAGAGATAGGGGCAACGAAGGATGGAGTGACGTAGCGAACTAGGGCGCATGCGCAGTTACTATTTCATATTCCCCTAGGCGTATTTAGTATTTTTTTTTTTTAATCTTTTATTTATTCGAGACTGCGTAAGCGTCATGGGGAATTTTTCAATTTCGAGGTTTTATCGTTCAACGACGAGCCGGGTAAACTGACGGAGATTAATTTTGCGTTTCGGCCGGGGATCCTCGTGGGATCTTTGGAAATTTTTATGTACGCTTGGAAGGCATCGAGTCGGGCTATCTCAGATATGTCGAATGGCCTGGGTTGAACGGTGATTCTAGTCGTTCGGGGTAAAATTTCTTTTTCTTTGGATTTTAATGAAATTTCGTAATTCCATTGTATTCGTGGAATTAATGAATTTGAATTTTTTTAAATAATCAACGCTCCTTATTGACAGAACTTGAGAGATTGTTTTTGGCAATCTCTTGGATAACTCAATTAAATTCTACTAGTCAGACCTCTGGACAGATGGAACGATGGATTTCAAATGGAGATTTTCATAATAATATTTGTCCTTCTGCGAAGCTGCCTGATTAGGATTCCCTGACAGTTTTCTGTTGAGGTTTCCTAATTTCATTTCACCTAATTTCATTTCACCTAATTTCATTTCACCTAATTTCGCTTTACCGTCGAATTACGCCTGTGATCCAGAAGCACGAAGAACCGTGTGAAACATTTTTTTTGAAAATGAAAAAAAATTTTTTTTTTTGGAAATTCTATTAAACTTGCCTGAAGGTCAGTCGTCAAAAAAGAATCAAATCTATTTATAAAAGAGATTCATCCTGACACCAAGGCTAAGGGATGAAATAAATCGTGGGAATTGCCCATTCAACCCCTAATTGGAAAGACGTAGAATCCGCGAACGAGAAATACATAATGCGCAGAGAAAACGAGGGACAAAATGGAAGAACGGTGGGCCAAGAGGGTATAAGCGTTAAGGGCTGCTTGGCGGCCATCTTTAAATAAGAGAACCTTCCCTAACGAGCAAATTACTTAACGAACCTCAGTCTCTTCGACAATTGCGTAAGTCTGCTTGACCCACTTTCTTTGGACCCCCCCTTGCCCCCCCCCCCCTCCCTGCCAACCCTTAAAGAGATCACCACCTGCCGAGAAACAGGTAGGGGTCCTTCGTGACATCATCCCTTATATCATTACAAGGACCATCATCATCATGCCCTAACGGTAAAACAGGTACCCACTGTTCTGGTTCACCAATCGTACAGAACCAGATCCTTCACCCTCGTCCAAGGACCACGGAAGCCACTGAGGTGTCGGATGGACCCAACCCTTAATTTTTAAGGGATGCAAAAATATTATCAGCGCAATAGAAGTTACCCGACACCGCTCAAAACTGGGAAGACGCAGAGCGAAAACCTCCGTAGTAGCAAAAACAGCCCCAATTTATCTTCAGAAGACACGAGACAAAGAGGACGGAGACTCGAAATTCCATTAGAACGAAATTCTATTAATTAGCCAGGAATCCCTAAGGGCTGTTTCGACCCTGGCCCAAGCCCTGCTAACGCAGTCCACGCATTCTATTCCCACGTCAGAGCCCAGAACTTCTTGCACCCCTTTTTATTTCGTTATGGGTTCATCTTCTCTCAATCGTACGGATACGTGAGTCCAACGCAACGGGGGGGGGGGGGGGGGAATAAAACCTAAACGCATCCCTTCGTTATTCAGTGCGGTCCCTCGTTAATCCACGAGTGAATTACTTTTTCATCACCCTGTATATAAAAAAAAAATTCTCTTTTTTTTTTTTGCCCCCCACTTTTCTTAACATCCTGGTCGGCCCTGACTCTCCGGCAGTAACGACTCAACGTCCAGTTCGCGCGATTCGCACGAGACCAAAAAATAATGACTATTCTTGATACACCCGTTACACTGTATGCCGCGTGTATACAGTTATCAGATTTCTCAGCCTGCGACCGTTGTCCATTTAGGACTCTGAACGTAGGCGATAACGGGCACCAAGCTGCAATGAATAATTTTCCCTATGATAATAGTTTACGTACTTATATGGAGACTAGACATTCATAGCGTTTGTGCGGTGACTGTACATAGTAGGTCCATTATGTAAATCCTGTGCAATACAGTGAATCGACTGTAGCTAACCGAGTCCTGCATCACGATGCTGGAGGATTCCGATAGAACCGATAAGATTTGTTATCGGCTAAAATTTCGGAACGATGTTACATGTATGTCGTAATATTATGAGGGGGGGGGGGGGCGGGGAGGGGGGCTGGTGAAATATTATATCGGTTATGTTTACATTGGCCGGATATTAATTGGCAGGAATCCTTCGAACGGCAGCCAATCGAATGTTTGCTTAGCTATTCCGTGCAATTATTTGTCTGTAATTAAAATAATGAATTGATTTGTCGCTTCGAGATTTTTATTTATTGATACAAAAAAAGCGCCTGTGTCGCGTCGATTGATTTTTTTGATAATTTACAAAAATTTTTTCACACGTAATTTCGTACGGGTGAATGTAACGGGTATGCGATTCACTGTTATCCAAGGCGGGTAAGAAATTGGTGAAAAGTGGAGGAAAAGGTGGAAAAAGGTAGAAAGAGGTGAAAAGGAAGAGCGGTGTGTATTTCAAGTGGATGATAAAGTTAAGATGGCCGACTGTCTCTCGTCGGTTTGGCATTCGGACGAAATGAAATTTCGTTTCTCAATCTCAACGGGGAATCCCCGGGATTGGGGAGGAGCGTCTGTCATCGTGAGGCGGGGAGGAGAACGAAGAGAGTCGAATGGGATGAGAGCGACGAGTACCGTCGGTACGAAGTATGCGGAAGCTGGGTATGAGAGAAATAATAATAAAAAAAGGAAGAGGGGGGGGGGGGGGGAGAAAAGATAAAAATAAAGAGAAACTAAGAAAGACATACGGCAAAATACAGAATGGAGTATTGGATTACTCGGTCGTAAATTTGATCAACAACAAATCCAATTATTCAGCCCCAATTTGCTGTCTCCGATCATTACACGTGAAATCGATATGTCGATCAATACCGTCATCGGTAGTAAAAGGGGGATGAAAAATTATTAAAAAAAAAAAAAAAAAAAATTCCTTCGATAAAAAGATAAGTTCAGATTTCCTCACAAAATTATACGGGAAATCATCCCCTTATTTTAAATCGTAAAATCGACAGGGGTGACTCCACACCCCTTCGCTGTGGGGCTTCTAGAGTCGTGACTCGATCGGTGCCTTATCGCGGCTGATAAATTTTAAGGGTTGCCAACCGTGACCCTTCTCCATCCCCTGGACGATTATCGGAATGCGCGCAAGGGGGTGGCCCCCCCCCCTGGATAAATATTTTTCAAAAATCACTTTCCCTCGACACCCCAACTTTTTAACGACCTCGTCAAGTAAAAGTAAATATCGATCGATCACCGTCGGCTCGTTCGATTTTTCAAGCCGTCCTTGAATTTTCTTTTTAACCTCCGACGAAAAGGACGAACTTCGGCGTCCCGACGGCTAAGGGTTGTAAACCGGAAAAGGTGAAAGAAATTTTCGTAAACCTTGTACACGCGCTTCATAACTTTTTCCCCGTTTACAGCGCCCCTTTGGTATTTTGGTTTGGTTCTTTTTTACACTGAGCAACCCTTAAAAACCACCCCTAATTTTTCAACCCATTTAGCCGTGCTGTATCATTTGACCATTTTAAATATATAATTTCGTTAACCGTCCCTTTATTATACTTATTATGTCACTACCACCACCACCACCCCCCCTTTTATTCATCCCCTACAACGCGATTTTTCATTTCGATACTTGATATGTAAATTTTTTTCAACCCTTACCTTTTCATCCCCCTTACAAAAATTACCTTATTTCGTTTCACTTATACCTATAGCTGCTTCCAGGACTTTGAATTCGATACTCAAATTTACCTCTCTACCGGGTGGCCCCGAGCGACAAGGACTATACGTCAGGAGACACATCCCTTATACG
>JARQSV010000481.1:703357-727731 GCA_030142285.1 Calameuta idolon | reverse complement strand
CTATGGGACGTCTGCGATAACTACCACTTCGCGGAAATCGGTCTTTTCGTTATTAATTGTCCTAAAAAAATCGTTAGAAAAAAATGTATCAAAATAAGTCTTACAACGACCGGCAATAAAATTCCCTAGATACACGAGGAATGTCCCTGACGATCGACCCCACAAAATCCGGAGTTATCGAGCGAAAATCCAAACGTCCCTTCGAGGCAAAGGGACGGCGATAACATAATATGAATTCGCTCTTTAGCGAAATCAAGTGGTCCCTTAATTATCAATGCTGCCAGACGTTATCGGAGGACCGGATGGTACATACTGGTAGCACAGTATCTCTTATTATGTATATATATATATATATGCTTGGTCCTTGCAAAGGCAGTCGTAGCCCACTTGTGAAGATAATTGGCGATTCATGGGAATCGCCTTGTCCCAATGTTATCGTTTATTACAACGAAATCCAGCTTTGATCCCAAGGTAATTGCCTTCAGCCCTGCAGCCATCCTGACCCTAGGTCCTTCCAATCTTCTCGATTAAGGAGGATCGGCTCTCTCGATTGGCCCAGGAAGTTCTTCGACGCGTCGACCAGGTTTCCCACCGTCTACCAATACCGGGTGTCCTTTGCCTAACGAGATTCCAAGCATCGGAATTACCTCTTGGCCCATCCTGACGAAGTTGACGAAGACGAATCCAAGGTTCCCCGAAAATGTGCAATTTTGCAGGAAATCGACACGGACGATTTTTTTTACCTTTTTTTTTTTCCAAATATTATTCGACGATCGACCTGGCGATATTTTGGAAAAATGATAAATTCTTCTTTTTTTTTTCTTTCAGGAAACTTCTTCAGGCTACCGTCAGAGCCAATCGAACTGGACACTTCATGTGGGTCGGTAGCGACTCCTGGGGGGCCAAGGTTTATCCCGTACGAGACCAGGAATTCGCTGCCGAGGGTGCCATCACGATACTGCCCTTTAGGAACTCACTTCAAGGTACAGACATAGTCCGTTACCCATAACTCCAGGCGTCCTCTGTAAATAATGGAAATGAAGGATCCCGCCTTCCCATTCGAAAAGGATTTTCGACTGATGGGATTTCTCGCGATTGGACGATTTATGAACTGTCCGTTGGATGCTGGGATGATATATCGAAATATCGGGATTTATAATACCTTCACGGCTGATTATGATTTATATACAATTTTTATGCTTGAATGAAAAAAAAAGTTTTTTTTTTATCAGCAATATACTCTTCTTGTCATTGGACGGCTGACGTCAGATTCTCATTTACCTAATGCTCGGTCCAAGACCGCAATGACAAACGGTGAAATTTTCATTTTTTTTTTTATAGATAACACATTTTTCAGATTAATCATCAATTGGATCTTTTTCGTAAATATTCGTCGACTTTTTTGTTTTTATCTATTGATAACAACTCGTTCAAAGTTCAGTATCCGAGTGTCAATAATTATACCTATTGGAGCTTGGTACAGGGGACACTTTGGATGCTGTATACGTGTATATCGGTAGACTCGTCCGATCTATCTAAGGTAAACCTGAAAAGTAGTTATTAAGATGAAAATTTTAAATTCTTAAGACATCGGAGTGCCAAGATTATTATACGCGACAATAATAATGGTATTCGGTATCGATCCGATTTTCAATAATTTCAATGAGATTGCCGAGTAATCTCAATTTTCTTGAATATCGATTAGCTCGGTATGCTAAATTATGTGATCCAGGAGGCCTGGAGCGGCGCGATTATAAAACGTTAGGCTTGCACCACTGATTTATTCAGTGAACTTCCAAGATAGCTGATGTGATCTATTTATGGAGGTTACTCCCTCCCATCCCCCCCATCCCCATCCCTCTCACACACCATACGAGTTCTTCGTATCGAGAATTTCTCGAGAAAATTGTACAAAGTAAAAGGATGCTGCGAGAAATTCTCGGTCCAGAAACTATCTAAATTCTCAGTCTCGATCCGTCGTTACTTCTGCCTTTGGGATTTTGCCGAACGATCAATTTCGACCGAATCGACTCGTAATCCTTCGCGAAAAGCGTCCGTCATTCTCAGCTCGTTTATGCGAATCGTTTCGTATGGCCAAAAGGAGCTTCTATTGGATTCCGAAGCCCTCTTCCATTATCCCCACCCCTCCCCCCTCTCACCCCCTTATGCTTTCGTACAAACTTTCGCGCCTTCCTTCTGTCTCCAGTTTTCTCGCTGATAAGAAGAGAGAGAGAGACAGAGAATGAGATTGCCATAACCAAAAAATCCTGCATTGTCGCGGGAACACGATGGACCATATATATCCAGGCGCATTCTCTGGGGCTAGCAACGTTTTTTCGGGAAAAATTTCCCGGGCCCATATCACCCCCCCCCCCCCCACTCTTCCCCCCGACCGCCGCCCCCCTCCCGATAGATCCACCAGTCCACTTCTTCTCGGACCCTAATTAATCTTGGTGGTGAGAAACACTCTTAGAACCCAGTATAATGCAGACGTTCCCAATTCAGCCTGACAGATCATCAATTTTATCGTTGATTTCTATTAGTGGTGTATATGTGTATACGAGTCTGACCTGTCGCGGTATATAGCTACTTGCAAGGATAAACGTCCAAACGGATAAATCGCCGTACGATAGATAATATTGAAATTATTTAAAAAAAATTTTAATCAAAATTTGTCTCGTGTCGCTTATGAATTTTTTAAATTTCTAAATAATTTTTTTTTTTTTTTTTATAGAATTTGACGCATACTACAATAATCTGCGTCCACGCATGGGCGACGAGTGCAACGGACAAGCCGAGAGAAACGTGCCTCATCCGCAGCTTCCTGGGAAAATAATAAACTGCCGTAACACGTGGTTTCGGGAATTTTGGTCGCAGCATCACAAATGCAGCTTCGGTCCATTGGTACCAGCCGGGATGAAACGCTGCACGGGCGAGGAGGATCTTCTCGATTACGAGGAAGAGGGTCTGGTTCCGTTTGTAGGTAAGTGGGTGGGATATTGAAATATTCATATTCGTCCCCTGCTGTGTGGAAGGAAGAGGGAAGAGGGAGGGAGGGGGGATGAGTAATTAAAAGCCAAGATCTCTGCAAGGATCAGAGGCTCCTCTGGATCATGAAATGATCCGAAGCCAGACGGCTTGTGGAGATAAAAAAATAAATTTGAAGGATAAGTTGGGATGCTGGAGGAGATTGACTAGGGGATGAAGGCAGGACCAGTTGGCGGAGGGTTCTTACACCTAAACACTACGGGTTGATCCATCGATCAACCATCGATCCTGTTACTCCAACTTTTGATCAAGAAAATCACCTGCGGTTCTCCAAGGCTTGTGGCTCAAGTGGATAACACCAGGAATGGTCAGACACCGAGACACCGAAGGATACCATACTCCTCCCCTCTACTTCTGTTTACACTTTTTCTTTCTTCTACTTTTTTCTTTCCTCCTCTCGTCCTTCAGCTTTCTCCCCCTTTTCACCCCCCCCCCCCTCAGCCTCCTCGTCTCTTCTCATCTCTGTTCTACTGCAAAATAAATGATCCCGGCCTGTCGCGCTTAAGTGCTGCGCCGCACCCGTTTCGCTCACTTTCTGGAATCGCCATTTTCCCTTTCTTTTTTTTTTTATTTTTCATCCCCTTCACTTCTTACTCTTCTGCGCAAGCTTCGCTTTTCGAATCGCATCTGGCATCCAACGCTGTTCGAACAATTTGTTACTGATGCTGGGCTTAAAGTCCTTGGGCGGTTATTGCGATATATATATATATATTTGAATTTGATTGGTTATATATATATATATATATGTCAACGATGCCTGTTAACCCTTTAAGTAATTATTTTCAACTGGGAAAAGTAATCGACGGCGGATCAAGCTGGTGTGGATTTCCCGCGGCTGAGAGCCTCTTACTGACATTAGTCCCGACGGAGTCATTCGTTCGGCTTAAGCAAAGCCTGGCTTATTAAATACGACCTTCGTTAAGTGAGCGGCTTCCGGCGCTTTAATTTTTACCCTTTAACTTCCGGCGGCCACGGCGATACGAGACGTTGCGATCGAAGATAACGGGTGGTCGGATCGTGACGTTTCGCGACTACGGATCGAAATTCCCCATCAATAAATCTCATCCACTCGCCGCAGGATAACTTCGGGCGCTTCTCGTTAAACCAGATTAGAGCCGGTACTTGTCCGATCTACGTTGGCCATTGGGATTGGGAGGGCGGGAAATTCAAAAGAATTTTTTAAAAAAATTTAGTCCAGCGGTTTTGCTCTATCGCGTAAGAAGGAAAAAGAAAAAGGGAATGAAATTATTTTATTTGGTTAACCACCTAAGTAGGGATGAAAGAGTGAAAAAAAAATTTTTTTTGCATTTTCAAGGGTTGTTACGTATTAAGGACTTATGTCGTTTGTCTTACGAAATTACTCGGGCTTCTTGAATTATACTTGAATATTCTGCTCTACCTTGGCTTTTAAGGGATGCAACGATTCGACGGGGTTCACATCTTACACTCTACGGCCCTGACTTATATTCGTGGTATGAGAACGCGAACCTCAGCTGGATTTGAAATTTTATAGTTATTGCACGGGGTGCCTGCTGCTGCTGCTGCCGCTACTGCCTACGGTGCTCTTGGCTCTCTGGATACTTAGGGGTTCAGACCTGATTTTCAGGGGCTGTTTCACCCTCCGGTTGTTCTCGTTGAGATAGAACCTGGTCGGCGGATATAAGGGCGTTATGGTGTCCTCGATCTTCGCGAGGGTTGCACTTGGCTTTTACGAGGATTGTAATTAAAAAATTTGACCTACCCTTATTACAGGGTGATTTTAGTAGTTTTTTTTTTCCTCCTCATTCCTTTTCTCCACACTTTTTCCATCCCTTTTTCACAGCGACCTTCTATGCACCCTCGATTATCTCAAGGGGTCTCGAGGGTGACTTACATACCTGGTGTTCTTATTTTTTCTCACCCCCCTACTCCCCCCCGCACCCTTATCGCTCGTCTGGAAAACACGACAAGATATAAATATTCGTCGTAGAAAGATGCTCGAGCAAAGGAGGGCTGCTTAGGGATGTTTTATCGTCACTCGGCCAGCCTCTGCATGTAAAGGGTGGAAATAAATTGTCAAAGGAAACGGAGTAACCACCTTGAAGGGTTTTTACCTATTATACATGCGCAGGAGATTGTTCGTATTTTTTATTAATTAATTTGATCAGTCAACCGGGCAATCAAGGGTTGAAATCATGATTGGGTTTTCATATTTTTTTTTGGGCTCTCGTTTTGCATGTATTGGAGTATATTTAAAAAGGAAAAAAAAATTGCTCGTGATACTCGAAAGGGCATTGTACAACCCTTTTGCTGTTTTGTTGTACTATATACAAGGGAGCGCGAAGCTTTTTTTTATGTTGATTTGCGGATCCGCCACAAGGGCGTAAATCATCGACGAACTCTTGAAGGATTGGATAGAAAATACGTGAGTAGCGAGTTTGGCTTGGAAGTGAAAAAATATTTTTTTTTTTGATTTTACAAAGAGGCCATTTTTATTTCTTTCGTCGTAAAGAGACACCCACGCGAGTGGCCTGGCGGCTTTATTATTTTACAGGTAAGGTATATCTGTAGATGGATTTTTTTTGTTCATTTTTTTTTACTTTTTCCTCATTTTCATTCATAGGAATTTTTATCGGTCTGGTGGATACGTTTCGCCATGTCTATTTTGAGAAATTTCGTAGGCGGAATCGTCAGGGTCGATAAAATAAATTATCAGCGTGCAGATATCCGAAAAAGATCAACTTTTGTCACGAAGCTGATAGACGTTGAACGGTTTGTCTTTTTTGATTTCGGTCCTTTTTTCTTTTACGTGAAAAAATTCCGTCTCCACTTAACTGTCACAACTTTTTTTTGTCATGGTATCGGATAACAAGGCTGGCTTCTAATACGACTTTGAAAGGCTACCGCCTGTCGTAAGCGCTTTTCCCGGATCTCATCTCCCCTAACATCTACATCTTGAAATACGTCGATACTCGGGCAAAATCTTTCAGGATTCTTGTTACCAACGTAAAAGCCACAAACACACTTAAAGACGCGAACCTCCGAAAGGATACTTCCGGTTAGTTAACCGATCGACGCTTTTGTGTATTTTCGGAATCTTCTGTCTTCAACGAAAAATTCAAACAGCATTATTGGAGGTCGTTGAACAGGAAGAAATGAGCCGCCATGTTGTAACAGCTTAACGTATTGATATACGTCATTTTTGGTTTCCTCAACTATTTCTTTACTTCAAGTTTTAATTTTCCCACCAAAAAAAATCCTCTGTCTCTCTCTCTCTCTACACACGTTTCAAGTTTTCTGTTTAGAATTTCAAAGCAGCGTTCCGGGTTTTTTTTTTCCCGAAATCTGTGATTTTACCCTGCCGAATTACCCACATTCGTCACGTCCCTTTTACTTTCAACGTTCGGCCCGGTTTCCGGCGGAAGTCGAGGCGTCGAGTACTTCAATCCCAAGGGTGAGAATAGGGCCGGCAAATTAGGATCCCTTAGTCTAACCTAAATCTCCAGAAACCTTTTTATCGACCGGTCAGTCAGTTTTGGGTTCGATGACTATGGCTTAGTTGGTAAAGCAGGAATTACAGTATAGATAACCACGTAGTATAAATAATAAATTACAGATGGCAGACAGATAGTAAGTATCATATTGATGGACAGCTTAGTACCTTCTTCTTTTTCCTTTTTCAGCTGTTACTTCCTTAAAGCAGTATTTACCAGCTTCGTCCATGTTTAAGTACTACCCAGTACCAACTACCTACAGAAACCTTCTTTACGTCTTTCCCATGTACCAACCTAACCTAACCTTTGAAGTGAAGTGAAAAAAAAAACCCTAAAACTTCCACAATGGATAACCCCTTAAAAAAGAGTGAAGCACGTCGTTCGAAAACGTACGGTACCATTTAATTGAATTAATAACAAGGAAAATAATTGGTAAGGCAATTTCATTTTTACAAACGAACCGTTCAAAATGACTGCGCTAACGGTATACGAATGGCATGTGAATTGGTATTTAAAAGAAAGGTGCTTGAATTTCAAACATCCGTATCACGAGAGTACTTCATGTTATCGATCGATCGATAAATTATCGACACTGCATTGGTCCATTGCGTCCCGGCAACGAACTTTTTGACTCTTGCTGGAAAAAAATGAAAATACCACAGTGACGGACAGTATCAAATTTTTTTCTCCAAGCTGCTTCAGCGCCTTTCGCAAACCCTCGAAAAAGCCAGGATTTGCTATCGGGCTTGTGAAATTGTGTGTAAAATCTTACGATTCGACTCTGACCCTCGTGAGCTCGACTTTTATCGAAATCGACGACGGACGATATCGATTATCGATCGATGGGCCAATATCGTGGATCATTTTATTCCAGACTGATTCGACTGGGTTTTTCTTCATTTTTTTTCTTTCCCCCTTTATTCGATTTCAATTCCCTGGATGAAAAGGAGCCTTAAAATTTCATGCTAACGGAGGTTGAATATTTATACTAATTACTAGGGGGTGGGATAGGGTTTTTTTTTTGTAGAGGGAGGCGAATGGCAACAAAGCCCTTTGTCTAACCTCAAATTGACAGCAAAATCAAGAAATTAATTAATTTCGAATCAACGCCCAAAGTCTTTACGACGCAGTAAACACGAAAAACGATCAATTTCCGAGCGACGCATCCTCCACATTGAATCCACTAAATATTACAAATAAATACAGTTACAATTGATCCCCTGTTAAACAGCCCCCTGGTTTCGCACACCCCTGTACGTTGCTAATAAGGCTGGTTCTTAGAGAGCGTAGAAAACATACTTATGGAGAGGATTTAAAAATCGTTTGAAAAATTTGAAAAAAAAAAAAGTAAAAAATCTGAATGATTCCCGACATTCTTTTTCATTATATACCCAGTGTCGTTGGCATAAAAATTTCAAGTACCGTGACAACAGTGACACCTTTACGGGAGTTCGAACAACTAATCCAAACTAAGCCCCCCTCCCACCTCATCCCTTAATATAGACTCTGCAACGTAACTTTCCTCGTTAAACGAATTAATCCCTATGAACTTGGACGGAATTATAATTTCGGTTCTCCTTTTTCATTTTCATTAATCGAATCTCAATCTCTTTCGATAAAGGACAGCTGCAAATTTTTCCCTGAAATGTAAACCGTAAGGGCTTTTTAAGATTTAAATTATACGCATATGTCTATATGTATATATATATTTTTTTTTAAATTTTCAGTCGACGCAGTTTACGCAATGGCGCACTCGGTTCACAATCTCATAGAGGACGAATGCGTAAGAAATCGTGGCACCGTTCACTGTCTCTGCGAGTCTCTGAAACCGGCACCAAGAGGGCAGCACCTTCTGCAAAGGATACGCAACGTCACTTTTTTGGGTGAGTGAGCATTTTTCGCTGGCTTATCAACGAACGTAGCAATTACTGCAGATTATCGATTCTAATTTAAAAGAAGAAAAAAAAATACTATCTTTTACATCTAAACATCCCCTGTCTCCGTCCAGTGTATCAAGTCTATCCCCGTTTTATCGTCCCTTCCATTTACCCCCCCACTTAATACGTCCCTGACAATAACCGCGAATCTCCTTCCGCGAAGCTTTTACCATTTGAATTGATAATGTTAGCATTTTTAGTAACGGCAATCCCGTCAATACGGCCATTAACGTTTTTCTTTATCGTTTCTCAGATGTGATCGTATTATTTATCAGTCCCTCGTAGAAAATTAATCCAAGTAGCTTCGCGTGCCAAGCGTGGCTTAACGTGACGCGTCATCTGTCTTATCGGATTACAAAACCTTATTATTATACATATCACTAACTTACCTTACGTCAGGATATACATATACATATATATATGTATATATGTATATATATATATATAGTGCAAAGTAATATCTTAGGTCAAACAAAAAAGTGAGTCCCATGTCAAAGCTTGACACACGAGCACTTGAGCAGCCATATAGTCCCAAACAAGATGGCCGACAGCTGACGTAGACACTGCGTGAAAAAAAAATAAAACAAATAATGGAAATTGATGATTTTTTTTTTCCCACTGAAATCACACGCACGATAAGCACACGGTGCCTTATCGTCAGGTGAAGCCAAAGGACGAGTAAAAGAGCCACGACGAGTCGCGAAGGGAAAAATTGTATCTTAGAAACGGTCATTGTCTAGACGGGTGACAAATAGAAATTATAAGTGATAAAGATATGACGTCACTCGTCCGTTAGGGTTATGTCTATGGGACGGGGGCGTATTCTTTAATTTCCTTAAACCACTGTGCTTATTTTCTTTTTTTTAATTCCATTTCGTCCGCTAACGTCTCTGCTATCTCTTATCGTTATTTCTTTTTTTCTTATCTTAAGGGGGAACGCGAGGAATGCTCGCTCGATAAAGTAAAGTGGTCACGGAAACTCGTTGTGTTTTCCCTAAGGCTTTTTCCGTCACCCTCGTACAAAACTTCACCCTTGACGACACTCGGTGCAGAACCACTTGACGAATTGTGGCGGCGAGTCGGCCGACATGGTTTAATAAAATTTCGACGCTCCCGTGGATACCTACCTTGGTTGTATATAGGTATACAGGTGGCTAGAATGTATCTCGTTATATGTAGCTTATACGTTCGCGTAATGTTCCGCGCTCGTAGCGCTCGGTTTCTTATGCGGGAATTCGGCGAACTAAATTACAAATCTTTAAGAGAAGACATGCAACAGAAATTCGGGAGGTTAATTGTGGGAGTTTTTTTTTCAGATTTGGAGTTATGAGAGGACTTAAAAAAATTTTCAATTATCACATGTCGTTGGATTTTGAAATCTGGTATACTTTGAGGGGGGGGGGGGGCGGGCTTATCAAGGTCGATTCGACGACCCGACTATAGGTCGCGGAATATCGTACGGAAAAAATCGACTTCGCTTACGTCACGAAAAATTCATACAAATTCCGATACAAAAATTGAGGTATTTACGAGTCATAAATTTGGGCTTTTTTTCCAGATTTTGCAAAAATATCGTAAAAATTGTAACGAAGGACCAACTCGTGACTGGGATACAAAATGGAGCGTAGGTCGTGTGTGTGCAACGTAGCGAATGGGTGACGAGAAGAATCGAGTATATGGGAAAAAAAAAAGTAGAGAGAGAAGAGGGTACAGCACGAAATCCCCGCAGTCTCGTTTACCTGAATTCTGAAAAAAAAAAAAGAAAAAAGAAATCTCGTTCGATTTATCCCGCACTCCTGGTTTTGTGTCGGGATTAAAATTTCTACCCGGCTTTATGGAAATCCTCTCGCTGCTACGGAACCACCATTTTCGTATGTGGTTAAAATATGTTACTTTTTTTTCTTTTCCTCCCCATTTTTTTATCCCAGTGTTGAGAAATCGAGCAGCCATCCCCCCCCCCCCCCCTCCCTCCTGCCCCGTACGTTGTGAAATACCTTTATTCTACATATGTACTACCATGTGGATACGTATGTTAAAATTTTTTCTCCATATTTCTGACGTCGATCGCAGGGGCGTTCGCATGTAAGCGACCGAAAAATATTATCATGATAATCCAAAGACGCTGCGAACATCGTCGACGGAACTGGTCAAAAGAGTAAGTGGGTTGGAAGTGGCGGGAAATTCGAAAATTGAAAGCAAGCGGCGATATCTATTATCGGATCCGTCGTAAGTCCTGATATTATATGATACGAAGATGACTCGAGCGAATAAGTGAATTTCATAAGAAATTGTGTACGTCATTAACGAATAGCGTGTGGCATTTTTTTGTTATTTGAGGAATATTGAAATAAAATAAAATTTTCAGTAATTACAATTTTTTATTATTTCAGGGTATTTATGTATTTATATATATATATATATGTGTATGTTGAATCGCATCGTAAAAATTCCTGGGTTAATCAAGACCGAGCAACGTGGACAATTTACGTATTTCGATCGAGAGATAGGGTTGAGGGGGTGGAAGGGGGTGGACTGGGACATCGGGAAAGTGCAAAATGTACAGCATTTTTTTTTTTTTTTTTATATATAATTGAATTTCTTTTTATCAGACCTATAACGACGAGGTGACGTATTTTTCTTATTATACGATTTCACATTGAGATTTAATTAAACGTCGATGTTGAAATTCGAGCGCGATCGATATATCTGATTAAAGTAATAATAATAACAAGAATCTACCGTGGCAGACGATAATCCATCACTAACGTTTTCATCGATTATACATAATATTCGTAAAATTATTATTTCCTTCGCTCGAGTAACGTCCGCCCAAGACGCGCACGTCGCGACGTCGACGTGCAAAGAAATAAAATCGAATCGACAGGTGAAAGGAAAGGGAGAGCATAAAGGAAGTGAAAAAAAAGAGGCAAAATAAATGTCAACCATAGGGCACGAGAGAGAGAGAGAGAGAGAGAGTAAGAAGAACGATAAAAAAAAAGTACCAATAAAAAAATTCGACGCGAGCAATAATATGAAAAATTGGCAATATAAGTAATTCGCGCGATTTTGCAAACCCTTATTCTTACGATTCTTTCCCTTCGCTTTAGGTGAAAAATTTATGGGATCCTGTTCGATTGATATTCGTTTTTTTTTAATCGAAAATCTCAAAAATATCTCTCAGCACTTTATTATTATGCCGATTGGTTAGTCTTTACGAACACGCGTATATTCAAATGTTTTTCCGTTATGAATTTACGCCATAATTAAGTATACGTCATTGACGTTTGATCGTAACGCCAGGGACGCATCCGCAACGGAACGACAATTTACATTTGAATCCTTATTCGGTATTTTTGGTCTGATTCTAATTTTAGTTACAAAGATGAAATCCATCGTGCGAGCAGCGGCTGGACTGTTCGTTAAAAGAACAGGGTAGGAGGGATAGGAGTGGGGAGGGGGAAGGAGGGGGGGTATGCTATTTAATTTACATACTTATATACCGAATAAATGTATACATAGTGGATCCATGCGTTATTCCATGATCCTGGACGAGTAACCTAACCTAACCTAACTAGAAGTAAAAGTAACGGCGCTAAAGCAGCTTTTTGTTAGGTTAAAAATTTAAATATGTAAAATGTATATTCGGCACCAGTGGCCATTGCTTTAACGGTTATTTATTGGGCTTGGAGATACCAGGGACTTTTTTTTATATTAAAAAAAGCGAATAAAGGGGAGAAAGACATTGTTGTTACTTTTATGAAGATTCTGTCGATTATACAAATTCGTTTTGTATTACACAGGAACAAGGATTTCATTAGCTACGTGGGCAGTTTTTTTTTGGTTCATCAATTCGAAAAGATTTGCCTCTTTTTGTTTCCTTGTGGTTTCCCCCCCTTTTTTTTTTACGAAATCACTATACTCCTCATTGCCTGGGCAGTGACTGTGGACCCCCATTAATTTGTATAATGCTCGTAGCTCCATCTAACGTCTTACCTTGGTTTTCCGCTGGCAATTTTCTTCAGCCCTAGCGTCTTCCTCTTGAAATACCTACGTTTACCTTTCTGTATATAAAGTCGTATCCACTTAACGAAATTGGTCACTTCGTGAAGTGGATGCTCGCTACTTCGTTACATTCCGCCGGAGTCGTGAAATATAGCTGCGAGGGATATATGTGTTGAGTTTCCGCGAGAAGAATTTTCTGCTTACGCCATTGGCTCTCGTGAAATAACTAGAAGATACTTGTCGCTCCATCTGTCGGATATTACGGGAACTAACGTAACGAACTATTTGAAGAAGACGTTGCGTGTGAAATTTTTTCTTACGAATATAGCAAGAGGGACCACGATTTGTGACTTTTGCTCAACATGTACATATACGTACGGTGACTTGAAATATTCAATCAACTTTACTCAGACTTCCTGAACTACGCTGAAAAACGTTCCGAAGGGATTCTAACGAGATTGCATCGCCATAACCTATAAGTCTGAATAATTCGCGATATTCCTCCCAGTCGATTTTACTTTTCGAGATTGAGAAAAAAATCGCTTGGTTTTTTTTAGGTTATGAAAAAAAAATTTTCACCAGAAGACAAGTCCGTTCTTTATTAAGGATAACGTTAAAGGAGAGTCATTAATTTTTTTTCAGGTCGTCAGGGAACCGAAATCAAATTCAATTCCGACGGAGATGCTTATGGTTTCTACAACATTTATCAATATCAGAGAAAGGACGAAGGTCGCTTCGACTACACCTTGATTGGATCCTGGAAAGAAACGTGAGTTCTTCGTTGATTTAAAAATTAATTTAAATATCTATAAAAATTGTTAAATATTTTTTTTTTCGTTTATTTTTATTTCCCACAGACTGGAACTCGATATAAATATGACACGATGGGCGACGGGACCGGGTGAACGTCACGTGCCACGAAGTACGTGCAGTGAGAACTGCCCTTTGGGTTACGTTAGGAATTTTCAGGTAATCCAAAAAAAAAATAACAGTATCGATATGTTACAAAAAATTTGACAGATATGCTCACTAGTGTTCATTTTTACAGAAGATCCTTATTGTTGTCATATCAGAAAATGGTTTCGCACGAATTTTCCCAGCGACACTTTTTCATGGACTCGTTTCACTGTCTCGCTGACTCTCGAAAAGTGACGATACTCCTTAAGGGTGATTTCACACAGGGACGTTCGATAAAATCACAGTAAGCCTAAGACGAAATCTGAGTGCCGATCACGATTCATTTACATTTTACGCAAACCCAGACTCTTCATATTTTCTCATTCATTTCACCCTTGGCTGTACCTTTACGAAATTTCAACCCTCCGCACTTCCGGGGAGATTTAGTGCGGGCACTTTGAAAAACATACGGTATCCGTTGATAGCGATAAAAAAACCTCTAAAAAAGGGCGCTAACCCTTCGACTACCAGGACTCTCAATTCGTGTCTGAATTTCATGGCCTTTGCACGTATTCTTGAAAATAGTGCCCTGAAGATGGAGCTAGCTGAAAAAATGTAAAAAAAAATCAGTTTCACTATTTTTTATATATAAAACAAAAATAATTAACGCTGTATATTATAACTTGTTGATAGTCAATGATTTGAGAGGAGCTCAAAGTTAATCTATCACGGAACTACCGCTGGGACTCAAAGGGCTAAGAAAAAAGCTTCCCTCGTGTCGCTTCACTTCTTAAACTTTGTCTTCAGTCCATCTCTGAAGTTTCCCGAAGTTCGCAGACGGTAAAAGGTTTGCCAATAGGGGAAAGAAGAAGTTGAAAATTGGTTGTCGATACTGCAAAATGTCTTCTAACGAGAAACGTATCACTATCATTGTCTTCTACCTCCGTATGGGACAAGTTGGAAACGACCAGTTGGCTCCCTACACGAGTAAACTGTCTGATGGCTCATGGAGCCGATATTGCTAGAGTTGAAGAGGCCTATAAACAACTTCTCGACAGGAAACCGCTCCGCTCGGCAATACTTTATCGCAAAACTATTCCAACCCAGGCTGGAGAATGTTTTCCTGGACAACTCGTGAACGCCCACGTGCAGCTGGACAGCAATGCTTCTTCAAATTTACCGCAGCAGCCCAAGTATCCCATATGTGGTAGCCATGCTGGAGGAGTTGAAAAGAAAAAAAAAAAAAAAACAGAAAAACCTGGCTCGAACAAGAGAAACTATATACAAATAGAATAAAGGAAAATTAAGCTTACCTCTTTGAAAAGTTTTCCACTGGAAACAGTAAGCTTCAAACAGTATTGTCAAGAATCCATAGTTATTTCTAACAACAATTGCTGTAACCGTAGAATGATCTTAAACTACATGCTTGCAGATGATAACAGCAGCAGTTGCTACTGATTCTCTATGACCTCAAGACAATTGCAGTTGACCTAGTTATCGTAGTTATCATTTTTATGGTAACAAAAGTAACGTTTGACTTTACCATAACTTTATGAACCATTTTATGAAAAGGTTACATACAGTGCCATCTAGATGTGAAGATTTTATTATACACTCTATTGAAACTGGAATACTTACCGGTAATAGTAATCTATCTCTTCCAGTTGTAGGAAGCATATCGGATACTACCACTTTCCTTATTCCATATATCTCCTGACAGGTATCTCATATCAGCAGATATCTATAGCATAGAGAATGGAGTGCAGTCATGGAACAGAACATGATATCAAGTCGGTATACGTAAAACTCCTATTTCTTTGAATTTAAATATGAAAGCGTATGACGAATTTCATTCTGTCCCACAAGATCAATCATCACAATAGAATTTCATCTTGGATTACCAAAGGGTAAAGGAGGTTTCATATCCGTTCTATAAGGTGTGCACCTTAGATAGGATACAGAGAATACAGTAGCTGCAGTACATAAGAGAAAGCATTCCCCTGGGACGAAGGAGAAAAGCAATTCAAGAAACGGTCCATTCCAGAACCAGAAGACGTACAGCATCAATTTTTCAGTCTGGACGCAAATGCCAAGCGCGAAACGTAACTATTTACTGAAAGTCTTGAACAACAAGCGAAACAGACCTCCTAGGTTTTATTTTCAACGATATTCATCGATACAGTATTGTATATATATTTTATTATATCGACGTCTTCACGTCGTATCTTGGACATCCTTTTTTCACGAGTCTGCACTCTGACTCTCTACTCCGGTTAATTAAAATTTATAAACTTTTCACGTCAAGGCAGAACCTCGACTTTCGATCCGTTACTTCGACTGTATTAACTATCAACGTCTTTCTATGAGTATTGGCTCGAGGCAAGTTTTCCCAACGAGTCTTCGAAAACTCCTCAGAGTTTCTTAGGCGTCGCGACGCTACATATTCAATCGGCGTAAACTTCATAATCGATCGACGCGTTAGGCGCAAAATAATTTAATGGCTTTTACTATGCAAAAGAAATTCTTTAATATTTTATAATGGATCAGAGAATGGTTATCACTGAGTTATCTCTCACGTGACCTTTGACATATGGAAACGTGGGTAATTACTATACTAATTATCAAATCCTGCAGTCCATGTACATTTCTCATTGTGAACTGTCTATTATGGTCTGCTAATTACACGCGTCTCTGTACTTGTTACCCACCTCATGGTGATATATATATGTTATATGTGTGTACACTGAATTCATTGTATACATAATTGATAGCTGCGTACAGAAATGCGTATCCCAGAGAATATTCAAGTAATAAATATTACTCTAATGAGGATGGTCCCTTTCAACAAGTGCTGATTAAACCAAGAAATTAACGCGATGACACTTTCAGGTTAGAAAGTTCAACGTAGATTCCCGGGTCTGTCTGTCGCAGAAGTTCCCTCGTCATTCCAGGTATAAGTAGCGCCATTGTCGCCATAGGGTAGCAAGACAATGTAGGTGCTGCTCTGGAAGTAATTTATCATAGGGTTTATATTTGGGAGTGCTCACAGTTGGGCCACCGGGTATAAGGGAGGCCTATGGCGATCGGAGTGATTAAAAAAAATCAGATCCCATGCTCTTTGAGATTGACTAGAGCAACACGCGCGCGGCTTTTGAGATTGACTGTGTAAAAAAAATTGTCTCCTAGAACCAGAAGGACGATCGAGGATCGAAGCGTTTAAGGTTCCACGTCGTAGGGGCTGACCCCGACGTTAACTCCGAAGGGATCAGCAAACCCTGATGAGTTCATGACGTCGGAGTACCAAAGACAATAATTGCGGTTGCAGGAAGCTTGTTGCTGGAGCTGCCACGCCTGTCGCGAGGAAGCGTATGTTTTCAACGACACCTGCCGTAACTGTGATCCTGGATATGCACCAGATGATACCAAGAGCCGATGCATTAAGATTGCAGCTGAGGTCATCCCCTGGACCAGTCCCTGGGCTATAGTCCCACTCACGTTTGCCTCCATTGGCATACTCAGTACACTCTTCACGACAGCTGTCTTCATAAGGTAAGGATGAACCTGTCAATAAGAAATATAAGTGAGAGCTCGAACGCGATAAGAGATCATTAAATGCTTCCCTTTGATAAAACAGGTTCAATCGTACCCCAGTGATCATGGCATCAGGTCGTGAACTCTGCTACGTGCTACTCGTAGGCATACTCTCCTGCTACGGCATGAGCTTCGTCATCCTGAGCAGACCAACCACCTGGAACTGTACCTATCTTCGAATAGGTCTGGGTCTTTGTCTGAGTATCTGCTACAGCGCCATCCTCACCAAGACGAATCGCATCTCCAGGATCTTCAATCAGGGTATGAAAAGTATCAAGAGGCCGTCCTACACCTCGCCAAGGAGTCAAGTTGCTATCGCTATCGGTGAGTCGGGGATCCTGATCCTCCCCGTCCTCCCGTTAATCCTAATCAACCCAGACCACCTCAAGATCCTCTTCAGTGATCCTGTATTACGGAATGCCCGTGTGCGCAGGGATCACTGCAGTTCAGCTGGTCGGAGCTATCGTTTGGCTTATTATTGAACCACCCGATACCAAGGAGATCCATCCTTATCCTCTGACGGCTGTACTGACCTGTCGTGTCTCCACGTTCTCCCTGATGATGTCGCTGGTCTACAACATGATCCTGATACTCATGTGCACCCTGTATGCATTCAAGACGCGCAAGATACCAGAAAACTTCAACGAAGCTAAATACATTGGCTTCACCATGTACTCAACCTGCATCGTATGGTTGGCCTTTGTACCAATTTATTTCGGTACCAACAACGACTACAAGGTACGCCGCTCAGCATTCCCCGAAAAGGTGACTCGTCCTTTATCATTTCACTGATAACGTTCACTCCTCGTATATTTCTCTCCTCGAGTCATCCTCGTTAAAGGCGGCTTTCGAAGAAAGAAGATACGTCGCAGCTGCAACAAGATACAGTACTTGTTGTTGTTGGTGCAGTGGTGGCTTGCTGCTTTTGTTCTCAATTTTTCTTGGTTTCATATCTTTTTTTTTCTTTTTTCTTTTTTTTTTTCCTTTTGTCTAACCACCCACGGCTGTTGTTCTTATTGTCCTTGCAAGAGGATCCTCACGCTGGAAGCTCGTTAAGATGAAACTCTCCGGGTACACATCTGTATAGAATTTTTGAAGCGTTACGTTGGTATATTCTCAAATGTTGTGTTCGGCTTCAAAAGAAATCTCGAGAATGTAATATTTAGCTTCTGTAATGGACGTGTACTCTGTGTAACGTGCATGTGAGTCTACGAGCTCATTAACGAAGTAGGTTTATCTTCTGATTGTCGACAGATACAGATAGCCAGTATGTGCATGTGCATTAACATCTCTGCGACGGTCGCACTTGGTTGCCTCTTCACGCCTAAGGTCTACCTGGTCCTGTTCCAGCCGTATAAGAACGTCAGACCTGGTCACGCTAATGTGAGTTCAATTCCACGATTTTATCTTTGCATCTTCCACGAGGCAGGGAAGACGGATACACTTGACTCTCGATAAGATCCTACGTATTGTTTTTTTTTTTTTTTCTTGGAACAATGGCTCTCGCTAGACTGGCAAGGGACAACGTTAAAGAAGAACAGTATGGTTCACCCGGTCGCAGTAGACCTTCCTATCGTTCTTCATAAAGCGAGGACAAAAAAAAGCAATGTCTGAGTGGGCGTCCTGCGACATAAAAACCGGCACGTCGCTGTCAAAGCTTTTCTTGTGCCCTTGTCGATACTCCCAGGGTGATGAAAAAAAAAAGAAATGTCTTCCCTAGAAGAAAAGTGACCTTTACACGGTATAAAGTGAACTATCGACCCTTGTGCCAGATCAGGATCATCAGCCAGGTATAATAAAATTCGAGAGGCACGTGTGGAAGCTTCCTGGAGACTCGTGTGAAATGTTTATCTAAGATTTTGTATCAAGCGGAGGTTATGTTTGTATTCTGATGCCTAGACTCCTGGTGCACAGAGTGGCAGTCGACCCGTGTACAGTATGAGATTCTCTGGCGCAAGGAGTCAAACGATGCAGAGCGTCACTTCGGGATCAAGGAGCAGCCCCACGCGCATGGGGAGGTCCGACTCGAAGCATGCGAACGGTGAGCCCCAGGTCCTCGCCAGCCCCTCCGTCGAGGAGACATCTGTTAGCTAGGTCGCTCTCATACACCTCCCTCCCTGTCCAGAGCATCGTCCGGACGAACACGAGAAGATGCATACGACCGAGATGGAGGTGTATGGTACCGACGAATGCAACCTGTCCACGGTTCAGGAGCTCCCAGAGCTCACGGACACACCAAGTCCCCCGCCTATTCGCACCAGGTCGAATGGCCAAAATGCGCCTAACGAAGATTCCTGCACAGATTCAATTCAGGTGAAACATTTACCTAGATCAGTCGTCAGACTGTAAAGAGTCAGAGTGGACATTCGATGATCTTTTAACTAATACGTTACCTCTTGGGGTTTCTTACAAAGTCGTCGGAATCGATGGAAAACGTTCACATGGAGATAATACGCAGCATCTCCGAGAAGGTAGCGGCCAGGTCACGTAATCTTGATCATCCCAGGGAGGATCAGACGCATCAAGTTTCCAGCGCCTCGTCCACGTTCTCGGAGGAGTCCTCGTCCTCCCATTGAATAGAACTTCTACGATGAAGATCCTGAATTCAGGACTCTTTCAGAGAGTGATATTGTGATCGTGTTCTCCTCGTTAGGTCAGATTATTAGACTTGAGATGAAGAACTAAGAATAATGGCGTTGGTGTTAACGTGGTGGATCCTGAGAAATCTCATTTTCGCCTACGTTCTTAAGAGACATTATTGATATATTAATTATAAGGCGAATCTGGTCGTCTAATCGATGGCAATATTACCATGCGTTTAGGACTTATTGATATCGGGAGTAACTTTCCAGTAGGTACATACAAGAGTGACTCAAGTGTAGTGACGTATAGAATGTAACCCAACCTAACCTCTACTAGTCAAAGATACTCGAAAATACGAGGTTAGGCTAGATAGGATGAAGAAAAATGAAAAAGAAAACGAGCGAGGCGAATATCCTAAAGGCAAAAATGATTCGTCAACGTTAATGTCAGTCTTCCATGCGTCATTTTTGCGATTTTATCTCTGGAATTCGCGCGTCCTCGCGTCCAGGAACAAAAGCAAAACATATCGAGCTTCACAAAAGTCCCGCTAGGAGTCCCGAAGATGAAATCGCGCACAGACAGTTGTAAATCTTATCCGGCTGGCGCGCAGCCAGCGTTTCATAGGAAACCGGTAAAAGGAAAGATTCAAGAAAAAAGAATGGCGCGATTTAAAAAAAAAAACGAGTATACTGACAGTACTGCAGTAAGGTTGGACCTTAGCCAAAAATGAAAATTTATTGCGAATCACGCTCAGATAATTGTCATATTTAACAGTGATAACGAAACGCATAATACGATCAGTGAATACATTAAAGTTGACAATGACAATAATGACTCCAATAATGAGAAGCACGATTCCCCATAAAAAATTGGTGTAACAATTTCAAAGCGAAGGATTCTTAGTGACGACTTTTGTAATGCTCGACGATACTCACTGTTGGTTAAATAAACATTTATTGCCAATGAAAACTCGACTAAGTAAATTTATTTCCCCAGTGGAAATATACATTAGGGTTAATCCAAGGGAATCGAGTCATCGTCTTGGTCATCGAGTTCTGCTCGCCAACTAGTCTTAAGGTTGAACTTTTGGATTATGGGTGTTAACCAACCATTTTAGAAATGTTGACTGTGCCAACAAGCAAAGATGGAATAGATCGACTTACTTCGCTGACCCGATTTCCCAACGTGCTCGTTCGTCCGAACGACGCACACAGACTGCAATTTTGTACAGTTGTTTGTATATGAATATATCAATAGTTAGATATAGTTATAGTGCAATATAGGTTGTACCGGGTGTCTCGGTAATCCACGCATAAACTAAATATCCAAAAAATTCAGTCCATACTTAGTCCTAGGAAGGAGAAAAAAATTCATAAATATCATCAATTATGTCTTTTCTTCACTCTTTATATCTTACTGCATCTCCACTCAAATCCATATATACCGTGACACCTTAATAACAAGAAAAAAAAATGTAATTCGTCGCTCATTACGACAATAGCTTAAATCGTTATATCATAAATACGAGGCGTGCTGTATAAATGTATAGGAATTTCATTCGCTGTAATTTCTTACTCACACTTGAATGTTCTCTGATTTTGATTTAAAAAAAAAATCTAATAATGAACATGTAATTCAACTTGCGGCACGATAAGAATTGCTAGATAAGGGAAAACCCAGCAGAGGTTCTCGGCGACAGACTTATAGATAGAAACGAAAAGGACATTTAAAATGAAAATTGAAAAAAAAACGTAATAATAATAATGACACGTTACGTACGTTGTGTCTAAAACGATACAAGCGAAGAAACATATGGAGTAAGTTACTAATGTTCTGGCAAATTTAAGGCACGTTCATATTCTTTTTTTTCCACCCACAAACTACAGACTTTTTATGAGCTTCCGTGATTCTTTTACTACGTAAACTGTACTTCCTGTGCTCGTTAAATCCTTAAGGAACGACCAGAGAACGATATCCAAAGCTAACCTATAAATATGTACTTCTGTTTTATCGATTACCGTTATCAATACGACCCACGTTATCATTTAATCAAACATTGCGACGGCACTTTCGTTCAAGTGAATCTCTATCGTTAAGACCTACCGGAAGGCATAATTGATATAATCAATCTGACATTCGCCATGATTCACTCGAAATAATCTATACCGTGAATTTGAGCTATTCCATAAATAAACAATTGGACTTACATTTCCAGATCATTTTTTAGGACAAAAGTCATTCCTAAACATTCTTGACCAAAGTACATGCATTGTCAGAATAACTCGAATCCCCAGTATTTAGTATTAAGAGGATATTCGTACGTGAAAGACATTGAAGACGAAGTGATGTTTTTTTTTTCTAATACGTAAAAAAAAAAATAATTGAACAAATTGCGTCCGCAACGCAACGAAAAATGATGCTGCGTCTCGGACCAGATATTAAAATCTTGTTTGCATTAATTCTCGAATCGCAGATCGATTTCGCCGAACGGAAGATTAATCTCCCCTGCGATCCAGTAGGAGTACAGTCGAAGATTGCCCTGATATTTGACCGTGCTCTTTGTCTACTGTTTCCGTAATAATAATTGAATAAAAATGGCGTAGGTTACCCTTAGTGCACTTCTGTGTCTGTTGCGCATATTCTGCAATTTGTACAGTGATGTAGTCGTAGAGTTTTAGCATTGTAAGATATTTCATTTCTGGAACCTGTGGAATTTTAAGAAAGTCGCTCCCTTAAGCTCTAAGTGAGTGTACATAATTAAATGCTAAGAAGATAGAAGACAACGTATCTCTTACCAACTATGACTCAATTTAATTACATTGTAGAGAAATCCTGTAGGGAAACTGCTTTATGTACAAAGAAAATTTAGATAACAGTGTTGCGAGTGAGGCTGGAATGTATTAAATTATATGAGATGAGGTAAAGTCTTCAGTATTATAGAAGCCAGTGCGCATGCACATTTGAGATTTTTTCATTACTCGAATTAAACATAAGAGATACGATTGATATTCTTATTGTATAAAGTTGCGAAAGACTCTTGGGTGAAATTTCATATGGATAGCTGTACTCCTCCGTAATGAAGTTTAATTAGTGGATTTTGATTTTTCTTATTAAAAAGAAAGAACCAGAAATCAAGCAATCTTTTGTCATACAGTGATTTGATGAATTTATATATTTATATTACAAGTTCAAAGTTTATTAAGAAATTGGAGACTGAGCACTTTTCAGATTCAATTTGATTTTTAATGAAAATACAATCATAAGTGCGTGGTCATGAACTTTACAGAAAATTATTAATCGAGAAGTAACCAACGAAAGAACCATTTAACTTTACAATCAAGTAATAACGAATCACATTGATACCTAATTTCTGATATTTTTTTATTTCTCCTACAAACAGACTAAAAACAAAAAAAAGTTTAAACCCAAAAATCTAGTATTTTATCAAAAATCCAATTGGAGGATCTTACTTTCTTTTCCAAAAGTACTAGAATAAGACTTTTATTCACAGTCGATGAATAAACAATCAAAATTAATATTTATATAATAAAGACCCATTCAGACGCTCCTAATCTCGATAACCCGATTTAAACAAACAAAAAAAGTGTAAAAAATTCAAAGAAAGTGATTGTACGGCCCTTTAATTTTCTGTAATAA
Source organism: Calameuta idolon (assembly GCA_030142285.1). Taxonomy (NCBI): domain Eukaryota; kingdom Metazoa; phylum Arthropoda; class Insecta; order Hymenoptera; family Cephidae; genus Calameuta; species Calameuta idolon. The sequence continues at coordinate 704,543 of JARQSV010000481.1, read as the reverse complement.
CGTGAAAAAGAAAAAGAAACGTGTCTAGCCCATCGCGTTTTGACGTCTGCAGTTAATATATTACTCTGCCAGAAATTTTATAGAACAGATGCTGCCGTGAATCAAGTACGTTCATCTAACGTTAAACTTAAGTTACATAAACGTAATCAAATATAATACTACATACGGTAGCACGAGTGCTATACGTTGTCGCTCCGTAAAACGCTATAACAATTAGCCATTAAACTGTTGTAACATATATGACATAACCTCTAATAAGAGATACTATAACTATATATATATACATATACAGTAAATAGGGACGGACGAGATACTCATTGAGGACTCTAAAATTAATCGAGCGCTGAACAAATACTTATTAGATTATAGAATATAACGATCCTCATCCTTCGCAATGGCTCGACTAAGTTAACTGCTAAACTCGTGGAAAGAGATAAAATGTCAGCAGAAAATAAGGGGTCGAGCGGTAGAAAGTTATGACTGTATAAATATCATAAAAGGAAGTTGAACAATTTTTGTACATAAGACGAGGGAGAAATCAAAAAATGAAAAAAAAAAAAAGGTCAAGCAGACTCACAATTATTATGCTCGGTGAGCCATGTCGTGCTTTCGGCAATAATCGGTATTTTCCATCGTATATTTTAACTCAATATTTCATTCATAATCACTGTCTAATCGTATTCCGTGTAATTTTAATAACCGCTGATTTTAATTAAGTGAAAACCGCATTTTTCTGAAAGCTACGATACGCTCGCTTCGATCCTCCCAGCTGAAACTGTGCGAACTTAGATTACGTTATAATTATATTCTATTGTAAGACGATTCATTTAATAGGTCTTTAAGAACGTATTCATACACTAAAGACAGGTACGATGCTTTATAGATTTTTAATCTCTTTTAATTGTTCATTTTATCGATTAATGTCATTGACGCGCGCGTTCAATTTATACCGATGACGCAGCGCCTAGAGCGACTTCCGGAGGAAGTCTGGATTTTAATTTTTAAATGTAATGAAATAACGTATTATTAATTTGAATTCGTCATCCTAGAAACTCTGACTATACACATCGTTCCCGATAGTAGATATCAAGTTTTACATGTAAATAATTAGAAGTAAACATTCAATCGAATAAACGTAGCATCGATTATTCGAAATGTAGAAACTGTTGGACATTTAGTGAATCAC
>JARQSV010000481.1:673497-699016 GCA_030142285.1 Calameuta idolon | reverse complement strand
AAAAATTCACTCTTACATGTAATTATTGAAAATATTTTTCTTCCTCGACTCATATTTGAACTAAAGATAAAAATGGTATCACTCGATATTATCATAGATTTTACCTACACGAGTCACGCTTACGACCGCTTGCCCCAGCCCCTTGTATTCTATACGATCGAGTGTACCCAGAACGGATGCGGGGTCAGATCGGTGTCACGTGAACCCTCCGGATATACCAGCTTCCTAGTCTTGCTCACCTACTTTATTGCCATCTCGTTTCATAAAAGTCTGTCAGAATCCGCTGAGACGAAGGTAGCGACAAGTTATAGGAGAATAAAAAAATATGAACAATAAGACTGCACCCTAAAAGATTCCTAAAACAGACTGGAGCAAATTGTAATATAAATTATAATAATTTTATATAAGAAAAATATGAAATTGATCTAACTTCAAGTAAAATGATGACAAAAAGATTTACTTGTAAATTCGATAATTTGCACGGCCACAGAAGCCCAAGCCTGGAAAACTAATTCTTATAGCTCTAGGACCCTCCCAGCGTCTTCCTGAGGCGAAGAGATACTCTGATGGATCAATCGACACCACACCCCAGGATGAGGAAACTGCGGAAACGCGTCTACCGTTATAAATAGCGAAGCGAGAGCGGATTGCGAATAAGAGAGTGCGGGCTACGGAGTTGTCGCCATTGGGAATGACTAGGTGCAGGGCTTCGCAGTGATGTCAACTTGATGATGATATACTGTTGTGATCTTGGGGGGGCCTCTTCCCCACCAGTGTCATAGCATCATCTCCGTCGTGCTCGTATGCCGCTATGCCATATTATGCATGGACGTAGCAAGGGTGCAATTGGCGATGGTTGTCAGAGGCCGGGAGAAAAGGGGGTATCCTCTATACAGATCATCAGAAGGTCCAGGATGGGATGTCCCAGAGTGCCGATCTCAGTTCCTCGCGGGCTGCACGACAGCTCGCACGTTTTTTTTCTCCGATTCATCATCCATTTTCCCATTTTCCATCTGGACCCTTAAAAGAAAGCAAAGACAGCCGCTACGATAAAGCGGGAAAATAATACTTGTTAAACAATCCGCGAACGCTCATTGGGAATTCACCTTCAAATTAGCAATACCAACCACCTTAGACCTCGCTGAAGAACTGTAGTGCGTGGTGCCCCGGTAACGATCGTATTTCCGGCTCTCACGTTCTGGTTCCACCTGTACTTCCGGTATCCCTCGTACTCGATCAATTCTCGGGAATATTCAAAAGACCCGTGCACCAGGTGTACAGACTGCTGGACCCTGAAGAAGCTGCCTTGTCTCTTTACTCAGTGATTGTGTGGAATTATTTGTACAGATCCCGAGAGAATCTGCCAAAAAGGTTTGTATATGGTATAGAGTATGTTTAGTTAATTAAAAAAGATTAATTAAATTTTGTTTTAATTGTCAATGGATTCCTCGAGCATACAAAAGAATAATTTTTAACGAAATTATTATATCGTGGCGCCATCGTTGTCGCTGTGCAGTATCTTCCTGGTACCGGAAGTCCTCTACATCGGTACCAGGAAGATACCGGACCGGAAGTCCTCTACTTGAGGAAACATCCGGAAATGAATCTAAAACGTTATTGAAAACGAAATCAAAAGCTGTATCAAGAAAAAATATATGAGTCAAATCAGACTGATGTATACACGCGTGAGTACATCATCGGCTAATTAGAATATAGCTGTTTTTTATGAGCGTGGAAGAGGAAGAGGGAGCCAATAGATGAATCCGGGTGCGGGGGAGGCACAGGTCCATGGAAGAGGAGAGAGAAGCGCAAAGGGCGTTAAAAGAGTGAGGAGGGGGAGGGTACTGATATTTATTACATGGACCCCTGCCGGACATGCATATTTAACGCTCCTGGTGTTGGACCCCTTCTTAGCTGCTGACTCTATGAAAATTTTCATTCCTTTACGGAATCCCAAAAATAGTTCAATTTTAGCTGTAAACCTTCATTAGAAATTGACACGGTTCATCGCACGAAGCGAACGAACGATTTGACTTTTCGTACGGCATTATAAGGACCCGAGTTAATAGTTACATGCAAAGATTAAGATACAAAGTGGTGCCTAAGCTATTATTCAATGAAAGTACGGAAGAGAACTTAATGGGGGTCAGTCAGATTAAGACTTCGGTATGAAGAAGATGGGTACTCACTGTCAGCCCTATCTTCCTACATATTTCGAGCTCAATTTGACACTGGATCGACTAAACGGTTTCCGGAGATTTTCTCTTTGCGAGAAAGATCGTTTCCTGGCGTCCGCTCCTCGAAGGCACTTCCGTTCGACGATGGCGATAATTACTCCGTGACTTTGACTATTTCGAGATAGACTTTTTGAAATTGCGAATACTGAAAAAAGAAGTCATTATTATGCATACAATTTTTCTGGTCTCAGGCGCACTGTTATGCATCTACGATACCTTGCTGGCTGAGCGGCATCCTGCAGGATATCAGAGAACGTCAGGAATTTCAAAAAAAAAAAGAGGATTTAAATCGGTGACCTAAGGAGACCGGTTGAGAATTTCTTAAGATGACAGAAACACTGAGGGACCCGGAACTGGCGGATTCAGAAAACACTGACGACGCCAGGGCGTCCCTCAATCTGACGTGTTCCTCTACGCCGAAAGTCAAGCCACTTCCTGAACGCGGTACATGGAGTACCAAGCTAGACTTCATCCTCAGTGTGGTAAAAAAAGAAAAAACACTAGATCTTCCACTGTCCTCCAATAGATCGACAGATGTTAGATTTAATAAATATTTCTAGGTGGGTCTTGCCATTGGACTTGGTAATGTCTGGCGGTTTCCTTATCTCTGTTATAAAAATGGCGGCGGGGCATTTCTCATACCGTACTTCCTAACCCTCATTCTCGCTGGGATACCCATGTTCTTCATGGAATTGGCACTTGGTCAAATGTTAACGATCGGAGGACTTGGAGTCTTCAAAATAGCACCTCTTTTCAAAGGCATCGGTTACGCAGCTGCTGTCATGTCCTGCTGGATGAATGTTTACTATATTGTCATTCTGGCGTGGGCTATATTCTATTTCTTCATGTCAATGCGCAGTGGTCTGTATCGTAAAAGTTAATACTCTACGCAAAGATGATATTTAAGGTTTTGTATAAATTTAGACGTACCCTGGAGGACTTGTGACAATTACTGGAACACCGAGAACTGCGTTAATCCTTACGACAGGAGCTCGTTGACTTGTTGGGAACAGCAAACGAAGGGACATAACCTCGTTAAGATATGTTCGTTGAATCATTTGAACGTCTCGGCGTCTGATCTCACGGATCCGGTAAAGGAATTTTGGGAGTGAGTGTATTTTGATAAATAGAATTTTACCCAATTTTCATATTTAATAACGTTTTCTAACCGCTCTACAGACGAAGGGCTCTGCAAATTAGTCCCGGCGTTGAATACGTCGGTAGTATCAGATGGGAACTCGCTGCTACTTTACTCCTAGTATGGATACTTTGTTACTTTTGTATCTGGAAGGGCGTCAAATGGACTGGAAAAGTTGTATATTTCACGTCCTTATTCCCATACGTTCTCTTGACAATCTTGTTGATCCGTGGTATAACACTTCCTGGCGCCATGGAAGGAATTCGATTCTACATAAGTCCAAATTTATCGAAACTTCGTGAATCGGAGGTTGGTAATGTAGGGATTCGAAAATTGTTAAATTTTAATATTTTACAGTAATTATATATTTTTCTTTTCCTCAGGTCTGGATAGATGCCGTTACACAGATTTTCTTCTCGTACGGTTTAGGCCTGGGCACACTTGTCGCACTTGGAAGTTACAACAAGTTCACGAACAACGTCTACAAGGATGCATTGATTGTTTGCTCCGTGAATTCATCCACGAGTATGTTCGCAGGATTCGTGATATTCTCAGTGGTGGGTTTCATGGCTCACGAACAACAGAAACCAGTAGCGGAAGTCGCAGCATCTGGTCCAGGATTGGCTTTCCTCGCGTACCCGTCGGCAGTGTTGCAGCTCCCAGGGGCGCCACTATGGTCATGTTTATTCTTCTTTATGTTACTCCTGATCGGTTTGGATTCGCAATTTTGCACAATGGAAGGATTCATAACGGCCATGGTGATATATCTAAAGAATAACGAACCCCGAAGTAACCCCGAACATAATTAACAATCTAATTCTAATTAATCAACGATCCAGGTTGACGAATGGCCTCATCTGCTACGTCGTCGCAAGGAAGTCTTCATCGCCATAGTCTGCGCCTTGTCTTACCTAATTGGACTGTCCTGCATCTCCCAGGGTGGAATGTACGTCTTCCAGATTCTCGACTCGTACGCAGTCTCCGGTTTTTGTCTTCTCTTCCTCATCTTCTTCGAGTGCATCTCCATAAGCTGGGCCTTTGGCGTAAATCGATTCTACGATGCTCTTCGCGATATGATCGGATATTATCCACTGATGTGGTGGAAATTTTGTTGGACAATAACAACGCCCATGATCTGCATCGTGAGTCAATTAATTGATAATAAATAATAATTTTTTTCTAATTACACTATTTTTCAATACAGGGTGTATTCATTTTTAATCTGGTTCAATGGACGCCAGTGAAGTACCTGGATTATGAATACCCATGGTGGTCTCATGTATTAGGTTGGTTCACAGCGTTATCTTCTATGCTCTGTATACCAGGGTACATGTTATATGCCTGGATCACTACGCCAGGAGACAGAGCAACGGTAAAGATATTTAAAGAAAAATTTAACAATATTTTTCATCGAACGTTGACGTCAACGAATTACTGTCTTTTATTACAGAAATACAAGCTCTTAATTCGAATAGATGACGACGTGGCGAGTTTGCGGACAAAAATGGGACAACCGGCAGTCGAATTAGCATCCCTCTAACCGTCACCATTAAAAGAACAAATTATCGTTCGCGTTATGATTTAAAAAAAAAATATTATCACACCGGTACCGCTTTGTCGTTCTTCTCGCTACGATTCCTCCAGAATTCTGCTGTGATTCATTGGCGAGATCTGGACGTAGCGCACCTGACCGGGTCGTCAATTAAGATCAATAATATGCAGATATCGGTACAAGAAAGTAACAGTACTGCAGTATCGTTAGGAATTCGATAAAGCTGAAATTTAAGGGTATCCAAAAAATGACTAAATTCTTATCAGTTGCTATGTTAATGAGAGTAATAAATTAATAATTATTCTTTCTTCGCGCTATCGATAATAGCCAAACGACCCGGCTTTTTGCGAATACTTACTAGCCTTAGTAAAGACTAGTATACGTACACTAGGTGTCAAGGTGTTCAGTGATTAGCCGCAAGTATAATTAGCGAGATCGAAGGAATTCTTTTAGTCTGTATTTTAATTAGTGATCCGTTAATCGTGGTTAATCGTTTAATTAGTTCGATTAGAGATTAACGATAAGTATAGTAGACTGTCGCGCGTGCCGCATTATAATAACGTATTCGTCAGAGATTGGTAACGTTAATCGAATGTATCTTATCGAGAGAAAAGAAAAAGCACTGCGGCTCTGGAGGGGGACTGCAATGTGTTTCCATAGGTATACAAATTTGAGGGAACCCTAATTATTAATGTAATATAAATGTCATATCGAAGGTGTAACCATTCTAGTTAATGTCATGCATTTTCGTTGTTCATTATATATTTTTGTTGTGTCGATTTCAGTCACGCGACAGATTATTTATTCGCATTGTTATTAATTAACGTTAAACGTATCTATTGGATATTTATGTTAATATATAAATATATAAATACATGAAAACAGTTAAAATTAAAATTTATTATAAAATTAATTATAAATATATTTATTTAGGCATTTAAATATTTTTATCTTCCTTATTTGTTACATTTTTTATTTTATCTTCATGTATTTCAATGTACTATTGTTTATCGATAGAACACACCTACGTATGTATCTGTTGGCGTTATCAAATAAACAGTAATTATTGAAAAGATCATTGTATAGCCTTCGATGAATCCTTTCGCGGGTAACTTAAACGGGAAGAAACAAATAAATGCGTTTCGATTGTCGTAGAAAATTTATTGTATATTTTACTTTTCTATTTGATTTCAGTTACAAGAATATAAGCAATAAAAATCGATCTCCTTATATTGATAAAAGAGAGAAGTTGGAATTTGTAAAAAAAAAAGAAGAATACTTAAAATATATAAATTTTGTTATATCGTATAACGCGAATACTTTTATATCGAGCTAAGTGTACGATACCAGGGTAATGGTGCGATATGATAAATGAACGTTCACAACGTTTTATTCCTAAATATGAGATTCTTTAAAATTATAAAAATGATTTACAACAGATGCACGTATAATTCCTGTCGAGAATGCATTGTTACAGAAATAAAAAAAAAAAGTAATCTCGTTAACATTATACCAATCGCACACACTCATTTACCCAGGCACAAATGGACGGAAATTTATGCTACACAGCATGGAGTCATCGAGCGATAGTAGGATTAAGGGAATTAAAAATAACATGACTTACATTTAAAAGTACACAGAACTAAGTAACTAGGTGAAGATAACTAAATCATCATCTATGACTTCGCTTAGTATCATTGATATAGAGCAAAGAGAACGTTAAAATAAAAAATCATCTGGCTCACGCGAAGAATACAGCCCGAGAAATAAAGATGTTCATTAAAATACCTTAATGAGTGTTCACTGTCATTTTTCTTAATTATCGATTTACAATGTCAAGTTCAACGCGAATATTCGCTTTATATATGTTCGCACGTTCCTGATATCTTCAGGCATTTCACAGTCTCTGGTCTGTTAGATTAAAAATTACAACTGCGCCATACGTATTTTTTCTATTCACATTATGATACAATGCACAAGTATGTCTATTGTCGATAGTTGCAAATATTTTTGATCGGTAAAGAGGATATGAAAAGCACAGGAAATAGTGCAGAAAACTTTATACACGTACATATGTATGAAAGCCAGAAAGTATCAAGGTGAAACATATTGTACTTAAAGTTCCTGTAGCTTCCTTGCACGAGATTAGATATACGTTTGGCATTCTTGCATGTGTCTTTATAAATCTATAAAAGTCAAAATATTAATCGACACATTTATCATACTGACGTGCGAGAATATTGCATTAGAATTAGGATTTGTCATACGACATGCTTGTTGTTTTGGAATGTTGCAATATCTAATTGACGTATATTAGGTTATTTCGCGTTCGATCACTCTGTTAAATATACATTAATATAGTATAAGGTGTGTGTGTATAAAATACATATATTATTAGATAAAACTCTACTTGTCTCTTAAGAATATTTCCTTTCGAATGAACCAGATTATTGTTATTTGTTGTATCTACAATTATTGATATCGGTAAGGTAAGAACACTTAGGCTGATCCTTAACTATGTAGTCACACCGACCTGGATTCAAAGCGAAGTGAAAAGAGTGACATGATTTCTAAAACTGGTAGCACAAAATTTAGTTAAAAGAAATTTGTAATTATCTTCTCGCTCTATGTAATGCACTTCGAAGAAGTATGTAGAAGAAATGACAATGTGTAACCACGATGTGACTAATTGTCTGTACGTGTTGTACTGATGATTTGGTCAGTTTATGAGTAAGAAAGAAGCCGTAACAATATTATTAAAGATATACCTAAGCCAGCGTTTAATATCTTCTTACTGGAGCTGCTACGAAACGCGTCAGTGTCACCCATTTGGAAAGTATGAGCAGGACTAGACATACGTCCATCGCCGCCATTGCTGAAAGCAAGTACTCGCAAGTGATAAGCCTTGCCAGGACTAAGATTCGTTATATCCGCTTGGAGTTTAGAACCACCAGGTATGATAGTGTCGTTAGCAGTACTCATATCCTGATCCACTTCCCACACACGTATTTTATATCCAAGTAGTGGCTCTTCTTCCAGACTAGGCTGAACATAACGCCAAACGACACGCACGGTGGAAGGATTGATACCATAGACATTGACAGACAATGGCGGTTTCTGAGGAGCCTTGCGATAAGTCCTCTGTCGGACGTGGTCGCTCTCAGGTCCTTCACCAGCTGAATTATACGCCATTACCTTAACGCGATAATAAGTATCTGGATGAAGACCGACCACGAGAGACCAGGGTCTTGTTGTACGAGACAAATAATATACCGCACTTGACTCATTATTACTTTCCTTCCAGTATTTAATTCTGTATCCAATAAGTTTGCCGCGAACCGTATCCCGGCTCTCCTGAACTGGAGTCCAACTGACGTTCAAGCTTGTACTGTTGAAGCTGTCAACGTATACTCTTCGTGGAATCACTTGCGGCTTATTTTCAGCGCTGAAGATGGTCACCGTGTCAGAAATTGGTCCATAACCGATATCGTTCACAGCCTGAACTCTGACCTCGTATTCCGTGTAAAAATATCGATCTTGTATCTGTACTACATATTTGCCAACGTTCCCATATTCCTTAAGTTCCGCTGATTGGAATTCCGTTTCGTGACCCTTTCTGCGCCAGAAGACCTTGTAGTAAATTCCAGGACCATTTTGTTCGGACGGCTTCAGAGGATCCCAAACGATTGTAAGGTCACCGCTCTTGCCACCACCGCCACCGATATTCGATGGGACTTTACTTGGTTTATCGGAAGGTGTACTGTACTGAGGCGACGGTAGCGATGGCGAACCAAAACCTAATTCATTGAAGGCGGATATTCGAAATTCATATGTTGTGTAAGGATTCAAGACATTTTCCATGGTCGCTTCTTTTCGGCCATTGTATCTGTCTATGGGGATGGCTGTAATGTCTGAAACGAGAAGAAAAACATTCGTATAACGAAATAAATGATTTTATCTTAAGAAGATACTCACTTTCTGTTATATTAAACCAAGTATGATTCCAATTCGTTCTGGCACTGATAGTGTACATTGTTATCGGTCTGCCATTGTGATAACCATCGGTCCATCGTAACGTAGCAGATGTTTTAACAACGTTCACAACCTGGACACCACCAGGTGGTCCAGGAGGACCTTCCACGGTGACGTGGGTCCTACTTGATATTCTACCAACTGCACTTTTTATGATACACTCGTATTCCCCAGCTTCGGCGAAGGTTGCGTTTATAATGTCTAATACTCCAGCATCGATTTTTATTCGCGGATTATTTTGCAGATCCTTGTCGCGAATCCGCATACCGTTATGAGTCCAGATATAGGCTACGTCTAACATCTCATCGGATTCTGCCTGGCATCGCAATGTCTGATTGTACATGATGGCTGTGACGACATTTGGAGGTAAGCTCTGTATAAATCTTGGTCCACCTGTGTAAGAACATTTATTAATTGGTTGTTTCGATCTTGAAGCTCCGATACGAGGAATCAATCATTTTTATTGTACTCACGTAACACGATCAATCGGCCACGAGTCTCGTCGTTCCCGTATTGATTGGATGCTGTGCAGACATACGTTCCTTCGTCATCTCGTGATACTGGACTGATTATCAAACTTCCTGTATTTAGAATTCTTCTTCTTCCTCCACCACCAATTACATTTCCGTCTTTTTTCCAGACGAACTTTGGTTTTGGCGCTGCTTCAGGGTTACAGGATATTGTTACATTTCCACCCTCGGCTGCATAAGTTTCAGATTCCATTGGTCGCTTTTTGAATGACGGTTTCAGGGCTGCGAAGCATTGAGAAAAACGATAAGTTTTTTTTTTAACGAAACAATTTTCGCAGATAAGCTTCAAGCACTGCAGACTCACACAAAACTCGCAGTTGCCCTGAAGAATATTTAGCCTTTAATTGATTGCTGGCACGACACTGATACATAGCCTGATCTCTTTCAGGATCTAGATTTCTTATTGTCAATACGTTGTCTTGAATGAAATATCGATCTCTATCTTCCGGCGGAAGCGTGAACATGTCTAAGACTTCGGCATTTCTGAACCAACTGTAAGAGACGTCGGGAATGCCAAAAGCCTCGCAGGTCCACGTTAAGTCTCCTTTATTGTCCATGTGCTTGTCGACAAGTGGAATAGTGAAGTTCGGCGCAGCTTGTATAGTTAAGCTCACAGAATTCTCAATGGAGACTCTGTCGTTATTTACTCTGCAGACGTATTCTCCCTGATCTTCAACTTGTACACGTGGAATTATAAGTACTCTGTTATAATTCATTGTTATGGCACTCCGTGGCAGAGCAGCTCCTTTTCTTGTCCAATTGTACGAAGGTACAGGACTGTGACAAAAGCATTTAATATCTATAGTTTAAAAATCTAAGTACGGAGTTTTAACTAAATACAAAAATAATCCACTCACTATCCAAAAGCTATACATTCGAGTCTGACTTCTTCTCCAGCGACAGGAGCATCCGGAAATGCTTTTGGAAAGTTATTAGGAAACTTCAGCTGCTGGAAGGATGCTGTATTTTGAGAAGAAAAATCAGACAATATATTTTTGTATATGTATAAATAACTGTGGCGTTAATATAAAATTTACTCACAGTGAGCATTTACATGAAGTGAGAAGAATGGACCATTGCGACCAGTGTCCGATGCCACGTTTTGTACATTGCAAGAGTAATTTCCTCTGTCAATTGTTTCCAATGCAGAAAAGTATAGGGCACCGTCGTAGGACACAAACACACGTTTGTCCTCCTCGACGAAGTTAGGAAAGTAATCACGGGTCCAATAATATTTTACTCCAGGAAAATGTTTTGGTGGATCGCAGTAGACAGCCTTACCCCAATTTTGATCACCGCTCTCAGCAGAACGTTTCAAATTAAATTCCATAATATAGCCAAATGAAAGCTCTACACTTTCAGATATAATTGTACCGAATTCATTGCTTGCTTTGCAATGATACGAACCATGATCCGAGCCCTGGAGTAAGAAAAAAATTATTGTGTGAATGAAAAACTCTCGTTGGTAATAAAATTTTACAGCCTTTATAACTTTACCTGCTCTGGTTTGTGGATAATTAGAGTGCCACCACTTAAAGTATATCTACTGTCTGATAATGGATCAATCCTCATTGCCACTAATCTATCTTTTACATAGTTTTCTTTAAACCACTCATAAGTTGGCGTTGGATATCCACCGGCAAGACAACTCAGGGCCACATCATTATTGATTCTTCGCTTGGATACATCAAAAACTTTGCTTTTAGGCTGATTAATGAAATATGGACCTCTGGGTATACGAAGAGGATTATCAACTTCGATACCATATTGGTAAGTACGGTCATCTTCAGCCATGCTATGTAAAATAGTAATCGGTGCTTCACAAATATAAAGAAGCTTTTCGTCGCCTGTAACTCTCTCCAAACCCCAACGTTTCAGACTGTTACTGAATGAGTAAGCTAAGTAATCTCTTCCAACAACACCATCATTAGGCTCTGGTAAGAATGCATTCTCCATATTGTTCAGTTGAGAGCCATCTACTTCATTGGACCAATAACCACTCTGAGACCTTGCACCAGTATACCATTTCCGATGCTGAGGATCTTGCCAAAGTAATTGGTAGAGCAAAAAACCATGTTCCTCAGGAGAGTTAATAGACACTAAATCGCTCTGATAGGCTTGACAGTTTTTACGAGCATCATCTCTCTCCCTTATTGGACTTTTGATAAACCGATAGCAGGACTCTTGAAATCTTATCCAATACTGTGGACACCGATATGTCATTTCTTCATCGTAAACATTTTGGGCATATGTGATCGATAGTAATGCCAGCAGGTAGCCCAACAGCCTTGGCAACCGAGCCATGGTGGTCTTCGCAATTCTTTAAGAAAGACAAAATATTTTAAATATACTTGCATTCTTCGCTAAAGAACTTTCTAATAATTAACTACAAAATTCATAATAAAAATTTATACACAAGCTGTACATACATCATGATCACTAATAGCCACTAATACAATAACTTTTGGTTTTTCATTTATAATACAATTAAAAAATCTAAGAAATATCCAATATGTAACTTAAAATATTAAATGATTCTTTACTTAATATCACAGACGAATTACATTCTTATTACTCATAGTACTCTAATGACAATTACAGCGAGGGAAGGGACAGGGAGTGGCATTATCCCGTAGCAGAACCGTAAACAAAATTATCAAAGCTCGAATTCTCCTTCTCATTCTTAATGAAAGTGCTTATCGTGACACCAAACTAACAGCTAGTATTAATTTACGATTACGTACCCGTTAAAGGTCTTATCGCCTTATCGTTTACAATAAAATAGAAATGACACACAACAGACAAGCTCCATTCGTGTCACGACACCGTACAGTATCCCCACTACAAAATTCATTCATAATCAAATTGAATATGAATCGTGTTAGCTCTATAGGAGAGAAACTCATACGAGTAATATGCATTTTGCTCTTCTTTACCATCAGAGCATCTTATAACCCATTTTTTGAAATCATATCTGCGTGCAAACTTAAATAATCAAATAAGTATGAAATTAATAACCAGAGTTGTTGTTTATTACGCGATATAAAAAAGTATTAATTTATTAACTAACGATGGATATATTATAATAAAGATCTGATCTTCTGTAGTTAATATGACTATAGATCTGCAAGTTACCCTGAAAAAAATTACACTTTTTTTTCATAATCTCCCTCAAATGCTTTCTGCATCTTGAACAGAGTATAGTTGCCGCGGCTATTTTGCTCTTGGAATACTTCAAATTTGTTTCTTAGGTTAAAACTAAGCGATGTGATTCCAGAAATAGGTATTGTTGCGGGAATTAACTATTTTAAAAACAATGGAGAGTCATGAAACAGGTGTTGAATTTATATTGGAGAGAGTTAATGGATCGGATACAATTGTTCTTGATGAACATGTGCAAACTGTAAGTTTATTATGTTTATAGTATAAGATGATATATCTGTTGTATATGGAAAAAAAGTAATTCATCAAGCTACTGCTTTATTTGATAGAAGAATGTTTTCAAAAGAAAAACCACTGTTCCAACAATGATTAACATTGAGTTAATTAATGGAGCTATAATTGTATTGTTTCTTTTTTTTAGTACACATGTGGCAGAGGCAAACGAAATCAAATTGTTTGCCTCAGCCTTTGGGTGTCCCGTGAACATTGTCTGTTTATTCGAAATCAAAATACATTGAATGTAGTTGATTTATCGGTGAGTGAAAACATTAAAAAATTTATTTAAAAAAAACTCTGCGAACATTCTTCAAAAGAATTGCATATATGTTTAGAGCTCAAACGGTGTCTATGTCAATGGGGAGAGAATAACTGCAAAGCAAATGATGATGCTACAGGAAAATGATATTATTGGTATCGGTTCTCCAACTATTGATCCGATGGACGTAACGATGTTTGTCTATGTACTCCGTGTGTCAAGAGTAAGGAATTGTTATAGATCTAGAAATATCTGCAGTTGAAAAATATTTTTCAATAATCTTCTATTACAGCCCAAACTCTCATCCATGGAGAATAGTTCAGGTACTCTAACAAGAACTATCTTGAACACCAATAATAGTAGCATACTAAATTCAGATGAGGGAGCTTCTGAAAATAAACAAAGACGAAGATCCTTCCTGGAGAACAGCAGTTTATATTTACCACGTAAAGTAGCAAAATTGAACTCTTCGGAATTATGTGGTGACGCTATTCAACGTGTATTGGATGAATCAGAAGTTGATGAAAAAATAGAAATACGACCTATGAGTCCAGTATTGCTGTCAAGTACTAAAGAAGAAAATAATATTGATGTCCATCTATCAGTTCATCCTCTTACGAACAATACCCACGAACCGAACAATGATAATCACAAAGAGAACATGTCAAGTCCTATGTTAATAGAAACTGAGAAGAAGATTATTTCAATGACTACTGAGCTATCGAATGACATGAAAGATTGTATGGATGTAAATACATCGTCGGAAAATGTATCTAATTTTTCAGCACTAAAAATCGAAGAAATACCTCAAACAACCCATAGTCCATTGACTAAAAATAATTATCCAACAAAAAATTGCTTGAATATTGATCCAAAAAAATTAATAAATAATAAAACATCCAACAAGAATCAGACAGAATCGAACAAGGTAAAGGATATCAATAATTCAAATCTCAGAAATATACAAAATAATTCCGCTACCATTAATAGACGTTCATCCGATGGCAGTTGTATATCAGTGGAAAAATCGACAACTGCATCAGAACACAGCGACAGTTTCGAAAATGATATAATTGTGTTGGACGACACAAAAAATGAGAGATTACATGAAAATAAAAGTTCTCATAATTTTACAACAACGAGAAACGTACAAACCATATACAACAATGGTCCATGTTCGTCTAAAAATTCTTCATCGATATCAAGAACATCTATAGAACCCAGGAATATTCATTCATCTACAGTCGCATCAAATAAGTTATTACGCGATAATCAATCGGAAATATTGTACAATAGGCAATACTCTGTAGAATCGTTGAACGAAAAAATATTTCACAACGAAAAATCACCAATTGCTGAGCCATCAGCTTCCTCCAACGGTATCACAGATATAGAGGTCACTCCTATTAAAATGGAAATAGAATCACAAAAATCAAATAACGATTATCACACGCCAGTCTCATCTCCTTTAAAAAGTAGTCAAGAGAATTGCGTCTCATCGCCCATTAAAGTCCGACGAATAAAGCATGAACAAACTACAACATTCTCGATGTCCGACGTCGTGAACTTGACCGACGACGAAGAGGACATATTTCCATCTTCTCAGTTGTTTGATACAACTACCGATGTGCAGTTACCAATTAAGGAAAAGGTCAAAGAGGAAGGTGACGAATTATACCAGACACCTTACGATACTGATTCTATAATCTTATTATCAGACAGCGAAGATGAAGATAATCCTTGGCTCCAGAGACTCTCAAGAAGTCAGGTACTTCTCGAAGTGGATGAACCAGCGCCTGAACCTGCTCAAACCAAGAAAAGACTTAGCGATCAACAAATCACTGAGATGCTGGAAAGCAAAGATCAAGAAGAACAACCAAAGAAGGATACTGATAACGACGAGAAGAAGAAAAATAAAACCAGTAAAGCTAAGCATAAATCGCACTCAAAGAAACACCGAAAAAAAGACACTATGGAAGTGGATGCTGCTGTACCAGATGACAGAGTTCCATCGGAAAAATCTGAGAAGAAACATCATGATCATAAGAAGCACAAGCCTCATGGAAAGAGATTATCAGATAAATTGATTGAAAAGGAATTAAGTGCAGGTAAATCTCCTCAGTCTTCCAACAAGGACAAAAGTTCAGGATTTAAAGATACTCATCCTCAGGATGACGTTTGTTATGATAATATCCTAACAATTGGAACGAAAACGAACTTGAGTACCATAGAGAAATTGACATCAAGTCCATTGAAGTTGAGTTCACTTGGCAAGAAACCACCGGAAATCATTGCACCACCTCATTTACCTAAAGGCGAAGGAAAAGGTTTCAGTTACAATGTACAGAGAAGTACAAGTTCGTCAACTGTAACAGTTGCTGAAGATACTTTAAGTACAACAGAAACTAATACTGTCGTTAAAACAACATCACAAGTTAAACTTTCGACCAAGGAAAAGAAGGAATTATTGATTCAGAAGAAACTTGAAAAGGCAAGTTATATGAAGGAACAGAAACATCGTAGAGATAAATACAAATGGGCTGATTGTCTTCCAGTGAGCAATAACAAAAAATCGCTGTCACTTTCAAAGGCTGAAAAATTAGAAATTATTAACGATAGAAAGGCAAAGCTTAAGAAATTAGCGGACGAGAAGAAAGCTGCTGCGGAAGCCTCTACGCCTACGCGACGTATTATTAACAAACCAAAAGCAAAGGTATCGCAAAAAACCCGTGGCGACTTTCTGATAAATCCGCAGGATGCTGACAGGGAATCCACGGGTACTGATATAACGAGTTCTCGTCCTACAAATATTCCTAGTGAATCATCTACGAGCACTGATAAACGCACGAGTAGTACAGTAGAAGAAACGCACGCTGAAAAAAATTTACCAGCTAAATCAGCATCTGAAAAATCACTACGAAAAGATTCAGATAACCTATCAAGAACCGCTGTTCCTGATAACATAGACAATGTAACATTAAATCTTCGTGACTCACTGACTCTTTCCAAGTGTCCAACTAGAGACACTAAAAAAGCTCATAAAGAAAGAATCTCTCATAAATCATCTCCAAGTGCAACTACCTCAACAAAGTCTGGATCTAGAACAGATAGAACGAAAAATCTAGCAGATCCTAGAAATAGAAAAAGTAAAGACTCTTCGGAAGCCATACAGAAGGAAAATTGTTCACCGAATTCAAAAAGTTCAACTGTAAAAAACAGAAGTAAGAAGCGCGTCCGATTTAGTACAGAACCAGTGCAAGTAAGGTATTATGAAATTGAGTCGTTGAATACTTTAAATAAGGTGGTAGGAAAGGATGCTCCGATACCTCAAAATAAATTAGCTGTTAAAACGAACAGCAATGTTACTCAACCCTGTCCAAAACTTGAGGAATTTTTACTACGGATTTTCATGTGGAATCCAGTGTGGCTTGAGGTAAAGTTGATTCCTTTACGATAACTTAAATTTAATCAATCAATCAATTTATATTTTCTACAGGAGCAAAGGCGTCTAAAGACTGATCCACCAGTAACGGGCACCAAAGAATTAATTCCTTTATTAACGTCATACAAATCGTTTGATGAATATTACCGAATCATTATGCCTCTCTTATTACTAGAAATATGGCATGGTATTACAAAGGAATTTGACCTCATCGACAAAAATCCAAAGTATGTCCAAATATTAAAAAACACTTCTAAAAAAATCTTTGTAACGTAAAATTAAAATTATTATTGTTTAATCATTTCAGACGTCCAACAGTGATATGTTCTATAGTAAGCAATTCAGCATCGAGCTACCAAATTCCATCATCAAAATTATCCTTAACAAATATGATGCTCGAAGTACTTGCTACAAAAGAGGATATACATAAACAAGCACATCCTATTTATGGGGATTTAGTGTTTTTTGAATTAGGTTATACAGATAAGGGAAAGCAAAGATTTCATAAAGTTTTTGCATACGTAACAAATGTTTATCAAACTGTTTTGACGCCCCAGACCTACTATAATCGAGATCTCGGTAAAGAAGAAACTACATATGAAGCTCATCTCCAAGGAATAATACTGTACTTTGTGTAATGCTACATTTTTTTTTATTCAGTTAACTACGTGAAGAATCCATATGCTCTTCTCACTTACACAGTAATGACAAAACCACTGGAAGTGAATGTTCATGCAAATCGTGCTCAAAGGTTACGCAGTATCACTTATTTAAGATCTGACATAAGAATGATACAGGCATTACAGTATCTTCCTTCTTCGCCATTACTTAGTGCAATATTAAATCCAAAGGCAAACGACATGAGCCATTCAGCAGTTGTATCAAAATTTAAGAACTATCCGTTGGTTACTAAAGTGAGTTTGAAGTATTTTATTTAATAGTAACACTCAAAAAGAATTACATCAATATTGTATTGTGTTTTTATGTTCAGGAAAAACTCAATCACAAGCAGTTAGAAGCTGTGATTAAGGTAACCGATGCAATAGTTCAAAAGGAAGCAAAAATATGTCTGATCCAAGGACCCCCAGGTACCATTGTTAAATTATCAATGACTATTGTTAACTCTACTGCTTATTTATTACTTCGTCTATTAATCTAGGTACGGGGAAGTCAAAGGTCATTGTAAATATTGTAACCCAAGTGCTGTACGGTGATAATAGATACAAGAACAACAGAGCTCCTCTCAGGATTTTAGTCTGTGCTCCATCCAATGCCGCCATTGATGAAATTGTTTTGCGTCTCTTGGCTATTCGAGCTAAATTTAAACGTGAGTAAATATTTAACTGAATTCTTTACGTTGCACGGATTTGTCAAATGTTAACAAGTAATCAGGTCTTTCATTGGATAGAAGATCGTTTTAAGATGGTGAGAGTTGGTCGTATAGAGACTATGCATCCAACTGTCAAAGAAATTTCCGTACCGGAACTTGCTAGGCGAGACATAAAGAAAATAGCTTCTACTTACTCGTCAAGCGCATATTCGATGGATAGCGTGGAGGAAGAGGTAATTTAATTTGCAGTATATATATTTCAATCACTTGCACGTCAACGTGTAAGTTGCACTTTTATTTTTGAAAATGATACTACTCGAAAAAGAATAGTACTCGCAAAGGTTCTAGAAGACATAAGGGACATTTATATAATACAATTTCATAATTTTGTGCCATCGCATTCCTGTTATTAAACACAGCTGAGTATTGCAGAAACGAAGTCTGGAAGCAAAGGCAAACGCATTGCGCAGTAAGTTGACGAGCTCTCAGAATCAGGATGAGAATCACCTGAAATACCTAAAAATGAAGCTCAATGGTATTACAACAAAGTTAGACATGCTCAAGTGTCGAAAGCCTGTAAGTAGATAGTTTCAAGCCGATGGAAAGTTCTTGTGTTTTAATGATAACCAACTTTTTATCGACTTAATCAGGTGAATGAAATGGACCGTAGAACTTTAGCAAAGTTACAGTGGGATGCTGAGACAACGATCTTGTCTGGAGCTGACATAATAACGTGTACCTTGTCCTCTTGCTACACAAATCAAATGGAATCGATATTTGGGTAAGTTCTAAGATAATAGGAGTATCGTATTGTTATGTCACATCATTGATGTTTAATTTTCCACAGTGGTAACAAAGAAAGGATATCTGTATGTATTGTGGATGAAGCTACCCAAACTAATGAACCACAAACGCTTATACCATTGATGCTAGGAGTGAACACGTTAGTCCTGGTGGGTGATCCTAACCAATTACCAGCAACAGTATTATCTCAGGTAAATTATAATAAAAATTATTTAAGAAATTGTACCGACCTGCAAACTTATAATTTGACTGCGCTTCTGTTTGTAGCGAGCAAAAAAGTTTGGCTTGGACCAATCTCTCTTCTCGCGAATACAAAATGCCATGGAGGATACAGCGAACAATCCCGTAATTATGCTCGATACACAGTACAGAATGGCCTACCCTATTGCGTATTGGCCAAACAAATTCTTTTATGGAGGAAATTTGAAAAATGCTATTGACAAGCCAATAGTCTTTCCTTTCCATTCGTACAGAGTATTAAACCTCGATTCTAATCAAAATAATGATAAATTCTCGAATACAAGAGAAGCCGACTTTGTTTCGAAAATGATTCTCGTTATGCTCTCGAATTCAAAGTTAATTAAATGGGAGTCGCCTATATCGATAGGCGTTATCACACCTTACAACAGCCAGAAGTCTCTGATTCAAACAAAAGTAAACGAGAGGTACCTTATCGCACTGTTTTATCGATTGGATATTTTAATATAATTAATTATGTGCGATAATCAAAATTTATTTATATTTACAGGATATCTAAGATACCAGAGAGCACGAAGAAGAAGGTCAGTATCGAAATAAATACTGTTGACAGTTTTCAAGGCCAGGAGCGTGACGTCATAATTATGTCTTGCGTGAGAAGCAACGGCATCGGATTTATGTCAGATGCTCAAAGATTGTGCGTTGCCATGACCAGAGCCAAGCACAGCCTCGTACTATGTGGTAACTTTGCCACGTTTCAGGTAAAACGTCAAAGTACATAAATGCAATGTTAATCCTTAATTTGTACCAATTAAAATTAAACATTCTTCGTTACAGAGGGATGAAATGTGGTGTGCTCTGCTGTCAGATGCCAGGTCACGTGGTGTTTTGATAAACATACGTGCCAATGCGTCTTTCACGGATATTATGACGCAGATTGCAGCGTAACTGAAGTCTCAAAAAGTCTTCTAAAAAGCCAAAGAGTCCTGTGGAATGTTTTATACTCAATTTCAGCCTTTTGATATTCTAGATGTTAATGAGAAATTAATTTTTTTTTTTTATAAAGTACTGTATAAAAATTATCATTTACACTCGTTACGGCAGTAATTGTAAAATAGAAACTAAAGCTTTTTTAATGCTGCATTCACCTTGTAATCGGATTCACGGCACGCTTATAGGTGCCTTTCCACGTTTAACGGACTAGTCATACGACTTGAACGCAGACTGGACCCATGATTTATCAAAGTCGTTTATCTATGAAAAATTTAGCCAATCAGAAGTCTGACAGACAAGACCTACATGTTGTACGACAGACCTGCAGTCCTATTCTCTAACTTGTAACGACGGTTATGGATGTCGTTACATACAGATAACTAAATTTGACCCAATCGCCAGTTGAACCTAATACAAGGAAAACGTTTCTTTTGGATAAAATATCGTTATCTCATGATACCGATAATTATCGTGACGAGTTAGAGACTAGGGCTGCTGTGAGGGAAGGATCTCTGTGTCTTCATGTTCAATTGAAATAAGCTTCGTAATGCTGGAGACTAAGATATTATTTTATTGTATAAGTTTGTGCCATGCCGGAATTATTTTTATGACTGTACATAATAGATACTAAGAAGTTCTTTTCCTTTCGAGTTTATACTAATGGAAAGACATGTGCCAGTAACAAGTCTGTTAGATCGGATAGAAAAATTTACAATACAGCTGGGCAGTTCGCAAGATCATGTAGGCATGAGTGTGAAGAGACAAAAGTTAGAACAGTGTTGGGAAAAGATCATATTGATGTACAATTCACTTAGTACAGCCACTGGAAGAGCTATTCGCAACCCCTCATTTTGCTGCTGAACTCAGTGATCTTAATCAGTGGGCTACGGTCATCCCCTTAGATACTAAGTATTCCTAGTAAATTTAAGCCCATGGAACATGTAACAGGATATAGCTGAATCGCAGGATCATTATTTTTAGGTTAAAAAAATGTCACAATTAATAACAAGTATTCGAGGAGTGTAATTAAAATTAAAAAATCATTTTTTTACAAATACCTACCGGACTAGTTCAATTATTGCTGATTTAATGTATCCAAAATTATATTCCTCGATCTTTTAAGAAATAAATATTCCTGTAATTTAAATAATGGAGTCCCAAGGGATTTTAGGGTGTTTTGTATCGAGGGAACAAGAGAAGCAATTTACACGTGTTTAAGTCATGTTTATTATTTGGCAATACAGTCAATAGTATAAAATTCCATATTAGTAATAAGATACAAATAAATTGCTGTATTAAAAAGAGGATACTTCTAAATTAAGTACGTTGTAAATCGATGTCTCAAAGTACTTTGTTCTTTACAAAAATATGTCCGACTGTAATTATTTTAAATAACCACCGTACGGACGTATGTTATGTACACATCTGATAAAGACGATATAGCATATTTCCAAAGAGAAACCAAAAAAAGACCATGAAAATCCATTCATCGCGTGACACTCCAAAATCTCAAATGACAATTGGACAATTTTCAAAATCCTTCTAAATCCAAAATTCTTGCCCGATTGAACAAAGAGCGACGTTAAACCAGTCGCCCAGTAGAAACAGAACCATTGAAATTGTCTCATTAAACAGTAAGAGTCACATTTTTATTTTTAATCTCTGTCTTAACTCTAATGAAAAATTTTAAAAAAATTCGTCAAAGCCTTGACCTGTCAAGTGGCGCAGTTTTGATAAAGAACAACGATATGACACATTGACATCTCTGATTATATATTAACAAGACTGTTTAAACACTCTGCTATCAAATATAACGCGACTCTCTTAAATACATTATCTTCATTGTAATCGGTACCCATGATGATAAAGAAAAAAAAAAAGAAAAATTATGAATGCACCTTGACAAGCCTCCCTAAGTTTCAAAAAGGCTCTCTCGCTAAGACTACTCGTATCTATACACTAATAAATATAACAAATTCTTTTTTTTCTTTAATATATTTACAGTTGACTCTGAGAACGCAGTAGCAAGTTGAGTCCTCGCGTTGTTATCGAAGCTAAGGCAATTTATGATTAATTATCTGATTCGTATGATGCGTGTGCGCCCGCGCGCGTGTACGTTAATATCTCAAGGAAAAAAAGAAAAAATTTCTCTGATAACTCATGACCTTTCTTATTCTTCGTTTCCTTCATATCTCACCGGCTACCGCAACATATACTTCTCTCCTAAGATCTGTACATCTACTTGATCAATATCGTTACCAGCAATAACGATGGTATCGATATTTGACCGCAAAAAAAAAACAGAGAGAAAGATTCTCAAAAAAGATCTTCAGCGCAACGTTAATTGCCAAGACTGGTGCCTGGTGGCATAAACATTTGTATTCTCTAAATAAATAAATATTCATGCATTTCGTTGAGCGTCGTTAAGGAGTACAGGGCGCCGTTACGGCGTCGGATAATAATTACAATTAACATTCGGATACACACGGTGTATCCAAATAATCAATCCGTTTCGGGATACTCCGACTTTCCGTTTTGATAAGAATTGACTCGTTTATCAAGGTGATGAAAGGGATGCATGACGATAAAAAATTGTAATGCCTTATCGTAATACGTCGCAGTATAAAACATGATATAACGTTTCTATAATCTTTTTCTACAATGCTTTCTAGCCTAGTGATTAGTCGTTTAAATACTCTGTGTCTATCTAAGATTCGACCAGAACGCCGACGATGAGGACTCGCCCGTCGTTAATACGAAAATAGGAATATCAATTGTCTAGCCTAAAATCGATTGACTCCCTGGGAGCCATGTCGTTACTCAAACTCGTACGAAGTATTTTTGGCAAGAACGAAGAGCATCGTCAGGCACAAGGACCATATCGTGATCCTGGAGATGGTCGATGTCGCCGATGAAGGAACTGAACTTGGTGGTGCTTTGGTGGTACCTGCTGATTGAAACAAAAATCAAGATAATATAAACACATTATAAATCTAAGATATGCATCATCTTCCACCAGGAAGTACAAAAATGGGATTACTCGTATTACATTATATATCTTACCTGGCACTCTGGATTGATGGGTCGTGGTGATCCGCATTATCGGATCGTGAGCGATCGGCTTCATCGGCGTAGGAGCTGGACTAGGTGAATTTCCATAACACTGTCCTGCAATCATGTTCCTGGATCAGGTATGGTCGTAGGAATTTTATAAAAGCGAAAGAGCCAAGATAAATGATCATTTCGATGCAAAAGAAAGAAGCCAGGAGTGGCTCTTTTCACTGCATGGAAGATCTGTCCAGCGATTTCTGATTTCATGGGGATGAAAGTCAGATTAGAAAATTACCCTTCTTATAAAGACGCATTCCCTGCTGCTTTGGATCTATATTCCTGATACAATGATCTCCTGCTTCCTTTATATAGATCTCTTCGTCGTTCACGATCAATCCAACGAAACATTCATTGGTGCTGGTATCGTTCCTCATGGTATAAGTATACATGACACCCTTCTCTTCCCATTGCCCCAAACAGAGATAAGTACGTTCTGAAATAAATAAATAAATAAAATGACAAAGCCAAAGGAATCATAATGAATTCTTTAATTCGCTTGGATCATCATTTAATAATACCTTCGAATAATTCACCGGACTCGCAATCGCTGACTTTGTAGTACATGATCTCCCGTGTGTTGCAATTGCTACTCAGCTCAGCACACATTCCAGAAAGATCTGTTATCATTCCCGTATACTCCCCAGTGATTGGACATGGAGATTCTACGACTCGTTCGATTCCTGTTCGGTAGGATTAAATGACACGTTAATATAAAACTAACTGGATTGCAATGACCGTACTTGGGAGCGTCAAGAATTTCTCAATGATCTTGTAATAAATGAAAAAAAAAAATAATGATTCCGTCCATGGATACTGACTTGCTTGGGTCATCCATGCTGACTTGTCCAGATTGGGATCATCGCACAGGTAACTTTGATAAATTGGACTGGATACACCTCCTGTAGTAAATTCCAATACGTTTTCGCTTCTTTGTCGCATTATCAAACAGACGTAGGCTTCCTCCTCGCTGAAAATTTATAACAAGATTATAAATCAGCAACTGTATAATTTCAAGATCTAATCGAAACCGGCTGGATCGTTATACGCTTATTGGACACTGCATAAAACGATTTACCATTGATCTTTCGAATATACGACGTAATGTCCGGTTTCGTCGTTGGAGTCCACAGTGACAAAAGTGTAGCTCTTGTAACCATTGAGATCGGTAAACGTCATTGTACCATTAACGATCAATGATTCCTCCCATTCGCCTTGTGCCCATTTTGGAAATCTACAAAAAAAATTCTTACAGTGTCTTTTATAATTTCTTAAGGATCAATCAGATCACTTGGATCATGTACTCACGTCGCCAGATGACTTTTCACATACTCTGGCACCTTTTTCTGATTGGTTGCTTTACTCAGTACCAAAGTTTCATAGCCACTGGTAGAATTCTCCAAATTCTGAGTGCAACTGGAATCGCTGCTAAAGGCCAAGTATGTTTTTCCTCTCTTGCTATCCACGTGGTACAGCTAAGAGAACGACAGTCGAGTCAGAATATCGTGAAGCAAAGAGAAAGAAAATATTTTCCTGTTATCACTTATGCATTAAAAGTAACACTTACTCCACAACGATACTGTGGTCTTCGTTCGGCACCCTCTCTTGTATCCAAAAGAGCAATATATCTCGAGCCATCTGGACCGCCGTCCCAGCTTCCCAAACAATTAAACGTGATGTCTATAAGGATAAAAATACACTCGCAATTGTTTATTGAATTAATTGAAAGGAGGATAAATAAATCTAAGCGAGCATCCGTGTCAGAGCAAAGTAATCGTTATATCTAATACATGTCTTCCCAAGTGCAATTCTTTAAGCAAGACAAAAATTAATGACACGGTGGTTTCTTTCGGATGTTGAACCGTGCATAGAGCATAAAAATAACAAAGATGAGTCACTCACTGTCGGTTCGTGCAAGCAAATAAGTTCTGATTGAATGGCAATTCAGGAAAAAAAATATTCAAGACTTAAAAAAACGACCACTTCCGTTCGCTCTTTAACGATTTCTCGCCTGGATTCGACGAATGTGTCCTACCGTGATCCTCGAAAGAGCATCTTTTAAATTTCAAATGGAAGACAGAACCGTCTGGACAATTTCCAAAATCCGAGGAAAATGTATTGCACTCGATATTCGTTTCAGATCCGTCATTAATGTTATAGGTGAAGTGATAGTGTCCAGCTATCGGACAATACTCGTTCCTGATATCAATTCCGCCAATCTCCCTGGTACCTGGAATGACGAAAGATATAAAAATTAAAAATATTATAATAAACAACCAAAATTCTGAATACGACAAATACAAAAATTCATATTTCCCTAAACTCTATACTATCCATTGCCAATGAATAACCAATCGATCCCAATTAAATAAAATCGCGGAGAGACAATAACTCGTAAAGTTACCGCAACGTGAGCGCGTCTGGAAAATCTGGCTACTAGCCAGAAGAAGACTAATTT
>JARQSV010000481.1:657974-673397 GCA_030142285.1 Calameuta idolon | reverse complement strand
GAGACAATAACTCGTAAAGTTACCGCAACGTGAGCGCGTCTGGAAAATCTGGCTACTAGCCAGAAGAAGACTAATTTTCGTTGTCAAGTTAGAGATACAGAATGGTCGCTACGCGTGAACGCACCTTCAGGCGCGCCTTTACAGTCATAAGCAGTGGATTATATTTATAGTTTGATTGTGACATAAGAAGACTAACAAGAAATAACAAACACATATAAATCTCTCCAGAATGCCAACATCGGCACAATAAATATGCAGGGTTACTCAATAGGAAATTGGTTCTACCATATGAATAAAATAAACAGACAACTTCAGGTAGTACGTTTTGTCTAAGTAACCCTATACAAGAATAAAAACACTAGATTCAATGAATGGTCAAAAGTGGAACTAAAATTAATATGGATAAAAAAAATATAAAAATTAACGCAAGAACTAAGCGTGAAACGACGTAGAAAAAAAAAAAGAAGAAACATGACGCGCGTATTACTATAACGTGGCGTGTATGGGGAGCCGAGTGTGATGAGTCTCCGGGGAGACTAGGGTCGTGAAGAATGGACACCATAATAAATCATAGAGCTTCCCATAGAAAAGAGCGCGCTCGACCGCAGTCACAAATATGCCGTATCCCGTGGGCACCGACGCCATCGACAATGGGACGTGCACCCCAAACAGGAAGTAGCTGAAACTCCATACCACTTTCCCGTAAAGGGTCTACTTTTTGTTTCTTCTTTTTTAATTCTTCCATCATTCTCTATTCTTCCATTTCTCCGGCCTGGTCTTTCTCCCGCGTCAGTGTAGATATGCAAGACCAAACATTTTCATGGGGTTCCTCAGGGTCTGGGTCAGGCTTCTTCTTGAGACACCGGAGACAGTTCCTTATGCTCTGACCACAAGTGAAATTGATATTCTTATGGGAGGATCGTGGGTCCTATGGTTGGCGCCTATGGGTATCCGGCACGTTCTTCCTATGCATTGGTTGTGAAAATAAAAATGTCTTGTTATCATAAGGTCACGTGATTATCTTCCGGAGACTCGTGGAAAATTGTCCACCTTAGGAATGCTGACTGGAGGACTTTTGTCCTCCGCGCCATGACTGATTTACTTTAGTCACGGGGAAGGTCGTGGTGCGACAGGTACCTTCCAAGATATCAGGTCGATGTTACTTCTTCTTTAACTTCTTGTTCTTGCAACGCTTCATCATCTTCAGGGAGAAAAAGAGGCCACGACGTAAGACACCGAGTACAGTGTGATTCGTAGGACCTTAAAGTGGACGGTGAAATAAATAAAAATGACTAAAAATGTAATACGTCAAGCAGCTGTCACTGCTGACAATCACAGTATCGTTCGTGAAGTAATTTAGTTTTCTAGAGTCTAGCCCGGCTTCTGTCTCTTAACGAACGCAAAACCGCAGATCTTCAAGATGAAGACCTTAATGGATAAAACCAGGTCGAAGAGGAGCCTTTAAATATTAGTGCTAAAGATCTTTTGGATTTATAAAAATAATTTCTTCATCCGTTCCTGGCCAATCGCAAAATAATTTGTTCTGTCCTTATCACCAGATTCCTCTGATAACAGATCTTCGAAACTCTTAGTACTCTCCCATGGATCTTCACTGAACTCCAAACGTTCTCGTACACACGTTGTATACATCAGGCATACCAACCCAGCACGCTTGATTGGTCCGTCAGTCCTCGTAATGCTCTGCTGCTTCCTCGGATCTCAGAATTATTACACGAAGGATCGATCAGCGTCGAAGACTCCCACGCCTTGCGCAGATAACTTCAGCTCCCAAGAAGAGGCTCGTTAAACGAAAAATTTTAACCTTTTCGACTCGAAAGATCCTTAAAGCGAATTTCGATGAGTTTTTGTCGCCTGGCCAATCAGGATGATCCCAATCGAGCGACGAAATTCATCGGCGTCTACACCTCAATCCTGAGAGCATCCTGACCGGCTGTCACGCTTCCCTGGAGACGACGAATGCCGACCACGAAGTTACTTTTTCCTGACCCACGCTCATTATCGGGTCTTAACTCATTTTTCCACTTTTTCATCCAAACAAGAAGCCTCCGCCTTCTCACCGGCAAGTCCCTCTGGCATTTTTCTCCTCTGATCTTACATGACGCTTCTGTATGGCGACTGAACTGCCGATTCCAAATCTCCAGATACTCGGTGTGTCGTGCTAGCTTCCATTGTTAATGGCGGCCGTTAAAAGAAGTCGAAGAATCAGGTTGCAATTTAAATCCTTAATAACGACTTCCATTCTGAGTCCCCGTGTCCTCTTGATTCTTTAACCGTAACGGGAATCCTTTGTGGGTTAAACGCCGAGACGGCAGTTGCAGCTGGACGTAAAACGTGAACCCAGTATTATGGTGACACAGGATGAATTCGGTATTCTGCTCTTATATTAGATATGATCCAGTAACCATGACTTGGCAAACCATGGAATATGGTTATGGTACCCGTTCCAAGCGAGTGAACCGTATCGGTTGCGAGACGCAGCAAGGATTGTGAATTCCGTGTAATAAAATATCAATCTTCGTGATTCTTCCTCGAGTCTGATAACGATGAGATAAAAATTAGAAGAACATTTTTTTTTTAATGCAATTTTACGACCACATCCTGTTCCAAATATCCAGCAAATTAATTCGACGAATTCTTCTACATACGTAATCAGAAGTCAATAACCCTCGTACTGATACCGGATAGATGGCCGATTATGTAAATAAGCAATCGTACACAAAGCATTCTAATTGAACCGCGCGTGAGAAACGCAGCGACTCATACATATTTTCCATGTACCTAGGCATTAGCAACGTGGATACCGACAGTCGGTATGGTAGAGCCGCCTTGAAGCCTCGAGAAAAGTGCGGCATCCGCCATTGTATTGTTCCTGAGCTGTTGCGCAAGCTTCATTACTTCCTTCGTAGGCCGAGCAATTAGCGTTAATTAAAAATCTCTGGTAATTTAACGACCACCATAAGATGGCGGGTTTGCATAGAGATCCTATTTACAACCAATTGCGGAACTCGAAATTTCCTAACCTCGTGACCCTTATCGGTTAGATTTTTTTTATTTTCAAAATTCATCCTAACCTGCAATATTTTTATATACTTTGGTGTATATACATATATGCATACATGTAAATATGTATGTAATATACTCACGGTACAAAATAGCTGTAGAGTTGAGAGTTTCGCAGGAGGCAAGTGCTCCGGATTCCGATGTGTAACACCTGTTCAGATTCTCGGAGAAGACCTCGATCACGTTACGGGATCTTCTCAGGAGTCGGAAACACCTTATACAGTCTCCGTCTCCGTACCTGAAAGTGAATTCAATGATAACGCATAAGGCTGCGACCAGCCTTAAATATATAGATATACAAAGTCGTGTAAGTGGGTAGCTGTATTTTCGAAATACAGGAAGTATGACGAGACGTGTGTCGAGAATTTATTCCCTACTGTTGTGTCACGTATGTTGGGAAGTGGCAACGACTTCTCCTGGTACGGATCTTATCGGAACTAAAATGAGGTAAGCCATTAAGAAAATTAGATAACTGAGACTCAGTCAGCCTCTGGTCGATGCAAAAGGGTTATAGAATTTCGTGGAAGAACTGCAGGTAAGTTTCAGGAGTCAATTTTGTATATTAAAAAAAAAAAAATCGCACCTAACTTACAAACTACAATGATAATGGCTGTAATTGATAATAAAACAACAAAGGATGAAGTATACAGTAAAGGAGCTACCGTGTGTATGCGAACTAAACGTAACGTATATTGGCGCTGGTGGCTCCACCACGTGTGTGGTCCACTTAGACCGCAGTTAAGCATCGTTACAGGTTATTTTAAAAGTGCAGGTCGACAAACCGCAATCAAGGATTTTCGATGGGGGAAAAAGAAACGAGGGCAGTGACGATTGAACAATCGTGATAGCTGGTAGCATTTTTGTAAATCAACCGCAAGAAAAGAAAATGGAAGAGCAGACATACACGTATATATATATATACATACATAGAAGACGAAAAAAAAAAAATGTATAAAGCAGTATGTCGAAATGTGAATTCGATAAGTAGAAACGTTAAGAGGGTTCGGGTCCTTTCTTATGGGACTCACAGTCCTCGACCCCATGGAGATTAATGGAAGATGGTATGCAATGCAAAAGGAACACAAGCTGCCCTATCCGATAGATAGGTGGGGCCCTTACACTACACGTACAAGTATCCCCCATGATTCCCAACATTTTTCAAAGGGAGTCCAATGTGTGCTGGTACCTATAACCATCG
The DNA here is from genome assembly GCA_030142285.1 of Calameuta idolon. Classification (NCBI taxonomy): domain Eukaryota; kingdom Metazoa; phylum Arthropoda; class Insecta; order Hymenoptera; family Cephidae; genus Calameuta; species Calameuta idolon. The sequence continues at coordinate 669,118 of JARQSV010000481.1, read as the reverse complement.
GTACACGTTAGGTACAGGTCCTTCCAGCAAGACTGGTGGTAGCAATTTATAAAATTAAACAGACCACCTGGTAGTGTACCAATGTTACATAAAACCAACAGGAGGTCCATTAGCCGTGCAAATGTTATCGGCTAGGAAGTTGAATTTCTCATGGTTTAGCTAACCTGCTGGAATTGCTCCATTAAGGTTGGAGCCTGTACACATAGGTATACCTAAGGCATTACATACACAGAGTACTGTAAGTTGCCGGTAGCATAACGTACAGTCTTTTCACATAAATCATAAAAAAATATTGAGATAACCATCAACTTCTAGGAATAATTTTCAGTATACAGTCTCCTGTGGTAACCATGGGATATCTTGAGTAACCTTATGAAACAGCCAAGCAGACGTGTATCAAAGATAAGTAACGGTGGTCGTAACCATAGGGTCTATTTGAATAAAAAAAATGTTGTCTTTCTCTTGATTTCTCTTTGAAACCGGGAAGTGAATATCGGTACGGAGACACTCCTGACCGGTAGCTCGTTAACGATTCAACGTGAATCGCGAAGTATAAGCAGGCAGGGGCGTGCGTGGATGCCAATTTATGCATTCTTGCTCGGACAACACCCACACTGGTGTAAGAGCCGCGACTCAGTTCCATGGAGAAGAAGCGTACGAAGTGGATGTTGGTAAAGGGCCCTAAGTCCCAAGCCTGGTAAGAAACGAGAGGCATTAAAAGGTGGGTAAGAACAGTTAGAAAAGTGTAAGCGATCAAGATATGATCAATAAGTCATAAGAAGGATTCTAAAGGTACCTAGTCCTGGTGGAAGAGGCTGGTATCCAGGAGACAAGATCGATTAGAATGCAGAAGTGAACCTGGCCCTGTGCCATATCTTATTTTTCAGGTAGCCTCAAATTAGCGTTAGTACCAGCCAGACTGGGTCTCCTCGTGCGTCTGCCAGAGTCTGGACCGACTTCTATTTCCGTCGTAGACACGTCTCAGACAACCAGACCCCTGGCATCCCCGACGAGTGTCTAATAAAGAGAGCGAGAGATGTTTTCGTCCAGGTTCAATGGAAGCAAAGTAACCATTTGGAATATCCATTTGATACTCGACAGAGACGTTTGAAGATCCTTCGTGTCCCAAGGGTGAACCAGGACTGACTGACACCAGTAACCATCCGAGTCACGTGTGATTCCTCAGGGTGTATAATTTTGGTCGACAAGGAACACGTACTCCGGGGGTACAGGAGCAGCAAGGGAATCCCTAACGCTAATTCATCTCCAGCACGTAAATAGATACGCGAGCCAATTTAACTTCCATTAAGGCTCGCTAGTCGCTTGCTCCATTTTTACAGCCAACATTGTACTTTGCAGAATTCCCGCTAGAGGGTGCCAAAAGCGCTTTAAAGCTGCTACAGTGCGAACCAAGAGTATACAGATTCAGTGAAAATATCTATAATAATATATACTGCGTCGCACCTGTCAATGAGCAGTACTCTGTCACCGACTCTCTGATGACAGTAACCCCATACAGGTATCGAATTGAATGTGATGTTGACAGTAGAATACTGAATGGGTCCGCCCCTGCTCATGGAACCCCTGGGACTCTTGCCGCTGACCTGCATCACGAATTCACCCTGGAATTCGGCCGAGAAGTAACAGCCGACTTTGAGCTGCGGCTCGTAATCCTGAAAGACGCCGGTCGTCACGACGGAGGCTTCTGAAATCAGATGATAAGATATTATAGGTATATGATTTTAATAATGTTTATTTTTAATATACATGTATACCATGTGAATAACGCTATTTACAATACTCTGCCCATGAACTCGTACGTGGTACCAATATGTGGTGTACCGGTATAATGAACCTTCACACGGATAATTACACTAATTAATTCGTAAGTCGTGAATGAATTTAAAACGGTAGAGAGAACCGTCAGGAGTCAGTGAATCGGTAACGAGTTCCGTTGAGGGTGCCACTTGCTATTAATAAACTGTTATAGTTAGGGATATTTTAATAAAATGGTCTTTGAATACATATTATACCCACATGCTATTCAGTCAACGATCCGTGAAAGGTCATTATCGTTGCAATTAAATGCTCCGAGGGACAGGTGTATCTATGCTATAGTTTGTTTAACGAGAGATAATAGGTATTATATATATATATATATATATATATATATATCCCGTATGTGCTATAGAAAAAACTTCGGTCAGTCTCTGATCTATATACGTACGTAACCATGTGACTTTATAGTTATTTCCGATAGGTAGTTATTACGAGTGTAAAGGGTAGGGCAATGGTTTTATTTAGCACGGTGTTACCAACGTGAATGGAAAATGAAAAAAAAAGTTACTAGACAAGTACAAGGCTACGCGATTGGCGGTCTCCGCTTTAGATCGATCCACCATTTTTTGTCAGGCAGGCATATTGCTGCGGAAATTGGACAGTTAAAAATATTGAAAGTAATATTTCTGGTGGTTTTTTTTTTTTTTGGTGGAAATGGAATAGTAATGGGGACTGTATTGTTATTATGGTAATAGGGCAAACGGCGGTTGATTCGTAACTCGGAAATGGTCATCGATGCAAGAAAAATCATTGCATCCGGTCAATTTGCGTAAAGCTGCTCACTGCTCGAGGTACTTTGTTTTATTGACATTTCCGCTGTTTTTAATCTACCGCAAACACGTTACGGTTCTATTGACGTTTAATATTAATTAAGAGCAACGATAATTAGCGTCGTCAGGCGTTTACGTATTTTTTTTTTTTTTTTTTTGGTTAAAGCGATTCTCTTGCGGTCGCAAAACTGCTCCCGCTTGCAAAAACCACGCGGCGCGTCCGCTTCTCTCTGGAATTTTTATGAAATTCTTCGTGACCGCGAAGATTCATGCACCGGAAGTCCTGGCCAGTTTTTATTACGAATTCATTCATCCCCTGCGTCGTTCAGGATGCTTCGTGTTCCAGCATCCCGGCTCCAGTGCTGTCAAGATTCGTAAGGATAAAGACGCGGGAAAAAAAAAATCTTATACCGGAAAGATAGTCTGGACGTGATATTTTGAAAATTAATTTTTTTTAAATACATATATATATATATTCTTAACTCGTCGATGGTATCATTCGTGAAATTGTATTTTGGCGGGAATTTGAAAATTTTCAAATTTTCAAAACGTATCGGGATACCGATATTATTTTCTTTGGCAATTGCAACACGTAAATAACATGCCGAAAATATAATTTAAAAAACACATATCGTTCCCTTGATAACCAATGGAAAAATCTAGTCTAGAGTTTCTGGAGTTACAAGTTTTTCTGTACACGCAATAACCTTTGGCTGTCGGCATGCAATTACTAATAAAACGGTTTTATGGTTCTGGCAAGAGGCGTGCACCAGTATATCTTTTTCTCGCTTTGATATACTCAAAACAATTTTCTCTCTCCCACACACACACACTCGCGCACACACACTCACTCTCTCTCTCTTTCTTTCTCACTTCACTTTCATATCCACCAGCTCCTCACTTATTTCCATATATGCCACGGTCTTCTTTAATGCCCTTTACTCGCTCTCGTTCTTCGCGTTATTACCTCGCCCAGACCCACAGTAAGATCTCATGCTCATTTGATTTCTTGCTACCCGACGTACCAGGTGCACCAGGTCTTTTCATCCCGAGGTGATTTAACGCGGATGACCTTCGTAAATCCTTAATGAACGCATAAGAGAATTCGATTCCACGTACTGGTAATCATTTTGAAAATTAGAGCTATCCTCGATTGGTTAAGAAAAAAAAAAAGAGAAGCCCCGAACACGCAGGAAATAACAAGGTAAAAAGAAAAAAAGGTTAAAGGAAGTATACAAATAGAAGAAATAAATCTACGACTTACGTAGACGCCTTCGTACGCCTGTATAACCTCCAATTCGTCCACGCATCGTATCCATACGACCAGACGCCACTGTGCGTCCTTCGGACGATTCCTAACGCTAAGCATCACTCCACGAGTTGCAATTAACGTTTAATTATAGCAATGCATAAATAGCATTACTCAGATTTTATGTATACAAGAACTAACGTCAAGCAGCCAACAGTCAAGAGCAACGGCTGCCGCGCGACGCCTATTCGAATTGCGGAAAACGGCCACCAGTCGCAGCAGAGACAAGTAGGTAATAAAGGCTGCTGCACCGGACGTCACGGATGCTCGAAATATCGTTGATACGTGAATATTGTATTTTCGATTGATAATATCGTTTTAAATAGTCGAAATCTCTTGTAACAAGATCGACAGTGTAAACGCAGCTAACCTAAAAGCTGCCACGTACCGAATCTCGTGCACGTAACCAATAAAAGAGATAAGGGGAAACTTTCTATAGAGAATTTGAAAAATAGATAAATAAATAACCGTGCGAAAGGTGTGGCATGCCCGTAGGTAACATAGGTTCTCGTTCCCGAGGCTTGGGACTCGGGTGGGTTCGGTTCTCAGGAACCTGAGACCCCTGTGTTCAGCTTTGTACATAATGTGCGGAGTGCGACACACACCGCCAGCAAGAGAATGCCAGGATCAGGCCGCTTTGCTCGGACATTACTCTCTTATATGCGCAGGCTGATCAAGCGTCGTTGATTTCTAAGGAAGATTTCGCATAGCAACTGCACGAGCCGAACAAGGGACCAGGAGGTATGTAAGTAGGAGAGATAAAAAGAAATAAATAAATAAAAAAAAACAAACGTTAACCCTGGTTTCCCATAACCTCCAAAGTAGCGAGTATCGATTTAAACGACGGAATAATAATTTATTATATTTTTTTTTCCCCACAGACAATCCCCATCCCTCCTAACCTAAGCATTACCAACCGTTGCTCATCTCCATGTAACTTGTCCTTAGTAACTCATGGAATTTCGCCTTGCGGTTATCTCGAGTACGGAATGCTAAAGAGATCTACCAGCATTTAACTACGTGTTCGTTAGTCACCGGAGACTCTGACGAGTCTATCCTTAGTCTGTCACGAGGCAGAAGTTAATACACGGTATAGATATACGTGCGCTACAGTGGAACGAAGGCAACGAGTAATTCGATACGTGAAATACACAAAGAAAGAGCACATATAGACTGTATCGAGTGGCGAAAGGAAGATAAGGATTAACACGTTAAAGGACTATGGGATTGTGATAAATAAATTATTATTCATTTATTTGTTATATTGTTCGTTTAAAAAAATTTTTTTTTTCTTCTCTTACAGTATCTCGTAATTCGATTGGCAGTATCCTTACCTCTCGCTGGACACGCAACACGCCATTTGCTGCTTGAGTATTAACGAAGCATTGCGAGCGCTAATGAGCCACTGGCTTCACTCGTTCTCGTTCCACCAGCCTCTATGTCGACCGCGTGTATATCATTTATAATTTATAAGTCGGTCGACGTGCAGACTCGATAGACTGGATGCAAGTTGGCATCATATAAAATAAATAGAAGGCTGCGCCACGTGAAGCTGAGATGCTGGTGTAACTAGACTACGAATAAATGGATGCTGTGAACGTAGAAAAAAAAAAATAAGGATCCTATAAGACAGCAAAGTACGAAGGTACCAAGTACCAGTGACGAATCCCAAACTTCCCTATGTACAATGTACATAAGGTGCGTGGGTCCTGTTTTCAAGGCGCATTCCCATGCGCTCGACTAGTCCAGTTCAGATAAACGTAAAAAGTGAACGCAGGTAGAGCACAGAACGGAAACGTTTGTTTTAACACGAAGATAGCAAATATCAACAGTCGGTACCAGTTCGCTTCGGGCGTTCAAGTTGAACCTGAAAGGCTCAACGGCCTTTGGAGATAACGAATTTCTTCTTTTTATTTTAGTTCTCGAATCTCCACCCGAGCGTCGCCACTTTACGCCGGAAGTGGTACGTTGAAGATGCTTTTCGAGAGCTTCCTTCGCCTTGTGATATTTTACGGATTTTACTTGACTCTGATAATTTTTATATTAAGCTTCAGTGATTGAATTTTTTTTTTTAGAAAATTAATACTCCAGTATTTAGCTGTTTGACTGGGCAGCTTGTTTACTGCTTAAGGGGCCGCGTGAACTTGGCTGCGAATGGAAGTATCGTGTTACGTTTGGTTGGCTGCTCGAAGAGGCACAAAGAAGTAACTAGATGGCTCTGGCGCTCTGAAGTATCGTGTCTGTAATATAGAAATGGATGGTTTACCTTACGAAACGTGGAGAAAGAGCTCATCGCGATGATCGTAACAATTACAGCATATCGAGACGACGTTGCCGTTAAGGCAAACCGACTGCCCCGTCACGCTTTCTAGCGACGCCGACAGGAGAAAATAAGTAAAGCTGTTATGCCAGAAGAATAATCGTATAAAGCACTAATGAAATGAGGTTATGAACCATCATGCTTCCTCGTGCATTTCCAATTTTTTTTTCCCCCTATCAATAAAAGGAGTATCCAGCACGTATACTAGGGTAAACGTATGACATATATAAATCCAATTGAATTTCAAGAATCCTTTGATCTACCTTGTATCCGGATGATGAGGACGATCTTGAAAAAATCCTCAGAGCTATTTGTCTCGGTAGATCACGTAAAAGATCTGGAAGACCGATGGCACGCGTGCCGAGTCCTGAATTGGAATGAATGACTGGAATGCCCGGGTACAGTAAATACCAGGGACCGGAAACGGCCTAGGTATAATAAAAGAACGCCGATGATCTGGTAACGAAGATTTAAGGGAAAAAGAGAATATAACGAAGATTAAATTTTTCTTAAATAAAATCTCTGCTCGATGGACCAAGAGACAAGTGAACAATTTACCGGATCTTTGTCAATGATTTTGGTCAATACAGAATTTGACTTGTTACTTTTGTCATTGACCATTTTTTATATTCGACGTCATCACTGCGCATGCGCACCCCTGTATGCTTGGTGAACAACCTGACATCCTGTCGGATGCTTCCTGCGTCCTCCGCCACGAGTATTCCCATTGAGACGAAGTCTTGCTCGGGTTATTTTTAAGGATGGGATCGAGAAGGAGTTTGCAAAAAAGTGACCTTGCCAGAATCCTCAAAGCGTCTGTTCTTCTCCTTCTTCGTCGTCGTCGTCGTGGGGGCTTCGTACTAGCTCGGGTTTGGCCCAGGAGTCCAGAAACGCCATATGGTTAGGATAACCGGCTCGTTGACGATACAAAACAACTGTTACCAGATGCCGAATTCTGCGAGGTTGCGAAATTTTTTTTTTGCAAAATACCCTTTTTTTTCTATCCCTACCACCGACAGCAGTCAACATGGGACTAAGACGGTACGCGCGCTATTTCCGGCGCTGCCAGTAGGTTCGAGGTGAATTGTTTAAAAAAAAAAAGATTTTCAAAAGTATATCTACTTCCAGGTACGGGACACTCTTTAAGATCATTCGAACGGTAAACCGATACCTTCTAGATTGTATTCTCATGCGCAGGAGGGATATAGAATTAGACACGATTATCCGAGAGTATAATGGCGTGGTATCGTAAACGTGTAAATAAAGATGAAGGAAGTCGGCAAGTGGCAAAAGAGCACCGAGGAAGAATCGAATAGGGTGGAAGTTGTAAACGAAAGTTTATCGGGGCCCCGATTGCAGGGTAGCCATCCGAGTGGTAGTACTTAGGACCGACAACTCGGCGGACCACTTAAAGCAGAATAATAATAAAGGGAGATGCAATAAAAGATAAAAGAAGAGATTACACAAAAGGAACCGGATGATGCTGCGGTTCATTGTCGAAGAAGCCCCGTCCGACGTTCAGCGGACGAAATTACCGATCTAATCGAGAAAACGGGAAGGTCGGCTTATAACTTCCTGTGTGTAACACGCTTGCGATTATATAACAGATAAACCCATCGTGTCCGATCGATGACGAAGAAGAAGATGAAAAAAAAAAAGAAGTCCCGACTAAGACTTTACTCCCGCGAAATTAATTGCATCCAAGAAGCGTATCCATTAATTCCTGAAAATCAAACGGTATCGATCTGACACTTGTATTAAAAAAAAATTGATAAAATCATTCAACCTAACCTCAATACTTCCTTATGAGAAATTAGTAGGTACCTCCCTATATATATATATATACTGTTCAATTTATCAATTAAATAAGCAGGGTCAATCGATCAAATAAAATTGATGCTTAGCGACAGGCTTACAATCCACAGAAATATCATCGGCAAGGATGCTGTCCAGTCAGGATCTCTTTGTAAGTGATTTCTATTTTTACTTCTGGCATCTTCACCTGGCCATAAATCCCATCCTTCTCTTTTTTTACAGGCGTCAAACTCCATCCTCATCGCACAGTGTCAAAGGTCAAGTAGTTGTCGGCATTAGCGAGCGAAAGGCACTATATACATTATACATATAAGCAATCAATTCTTGATTAAATTTTCATGAATTTTCGATTACTTTCGACGCCGTTCATGAAAACGCTTTGAGCCGGCGACAAGTAATTATTTCAAGGTTAACTGCCCGATAGAAAAGGACGGTACACCCGAAATCGTTAATGTTAAAATTCAAGTACGATAAAGAATTTTTGAATTGGACACGTTCGATATCCGAGTATCGATACGTCCTGTCAGATATCGATCTTTATCGATAATCGAAATTCCGTCATACGCGTTGGCCCGCTTGAAAATGATTTTCCTCTGTCTTGTAATATTCGCGCTTCCTCTCTCCTTCGAGAACGCACACGACTGCCGTACGGCTCCTTGTGACGTATTGCTTTGTTGAGATCTAATGGAGATTCGTGATAGCAGAACAGAGTGCGAGAGGAACGCGATGGCGTAGACGACCAGCCTTTTTCTAAATATACATCGCACCGCTTCCGGCCACCCCAAGAGAAATACAGAATAGTACGTGTACCCGTTAGATACGTATATACTTACGTTATACCATACGCGTACAGGAAATTCTAATGCATATATGAACTGTATATATGGTATACATAGGAAAGCAAAGAATCGACATTGGTTTATCGTATCGAATGTTTGCACTGTCGATAATGAATATTAAATTGAAACTCGAGACAGATAGACAGCCTGTACGTATAAAGCGATAATGTTCGACCTTAATAAATTTAATATTAAAATCGATTAAAGGTCGAGAAACATGGAGTTGTATAACGATATCGACTGCGAATATATCAAATCGAGACGAGAGATAAATCCAGCCGCCATCTTTTCTCTTTTCATTTGACTGCCGCACCCATCGGTAATCTCGTTAACGAGGATTGGTCGGTAATATATAAGGCGACGCCGAGATCTTCGATTCTTCGTATATTGTGAACGAGATAAAACCGAGTACATAAGTGTCGACGTGTGTTTACAGTGACATGGGTATCCGCCTTAAGAATTCAAATGGTATTCAGAGAATGCAAAGGATATCTGTGTGTTGCGAGCGTCTGATGACTCTGGCGAAGATCGTGCACGTATTTCAGGTATTACGAAGCTTGGATTTCGATCGCAGTGACGTAATTGTGTCGATTTTATTAATCGAGTTGAATATTTTACCTGGAGTCAAAGAAGATACGAGGCGCTTCGTTCGTGAGTCCATCGAAGCCGAAGGAACGTTCGACAGGTGTTTGAGGTTAGAAAATTGATTATTAGCCTAATCACACGATTAATACTTCTCTCGAACAATACTTTTCATCGATCGGAATACATCTTGTGTGCGAAATAACATCGGAGACAGCCGAAGCGTCGGAATGTATCGCCGCCATTAAATACCCAGCATGCACGGTGGCGCCATCGTTACGTTCGAGCGGGAAAACAAGTAGCCAGGTCCGTTGTCGTCAGGGTCGCCTCCGTCTCGAGGAAAAGTTTTAAACGATCCTTCGTGGAATCTTGGTAAAAGAGAATTTTTTGGAAAAGGCATTAGGCGCCACGTGACAATTCTTACAGAGTGGAAGGAGGGACGAAAATTTTTATCGGACGGTTAAACTGATTTCTGACAAAGCCGTAAGATACGTGAGCGACTGTGGGAGAGCATAAAAAAATATAAAGAATTTTCTATCGATGCCTGAATAACAATAAAGCTTTCTCGTTGTGGGAGCCGATACACGGGTAGACCCATATCCGGTCTTCGGTGGTCTCATCGCCACGAGCCACCCTGGACGTAAATAAAAGCCGATTTCCTCAGGTCTTTTCGTGCTACAGGAGAAGCCTAAAGGGGGCCAACGAATATTTCTAAATATACCGTGTGGGCTGCTTTTAAATAGGGTTCATTGAACAGAATAAAGGTACGCAGGCACTGATTTCTTCCTCCCAAGCTAAATCCTAACCCCTCCTTGTTCCTGAAAGTGGATCCTCGTGACAGGGACCATCGTTACCCAAAGGGTAAGGAATTTCCGAGTTCACTGGGTAAAGCGCGTTAACGCATACCAGTAGGGAGACTCGCGCATCGTCGAGTTTACTTTGCCATTGAGTTTACACGTACTCGAGCAGCTAAGATAAGTGTTATACATACGTCGTAAATACTAAGCTGAGATTTGAACGAGAAGGAAACGACTAGAAAGGCAGAGAGAAGAGGAAAAAATTCACTATGAGATAAGAATAAAAAATATTGAACTTCCTTAACAGTCAAAATGGATTCCACCTGTACTGCAAGTATACGCACGTGCATTGTGCACTCGTGTAACAAACGTGTAAGTACATACGTGCCATAGGTGATATTCCCTATAGAATTAAACGCGACTCTCCTGCTCAGCTGTTACGAGACGAGCCCAATAATAACGAAGATAAGTGTACACGCTTATAATCCAAGATAAAGAACAGAATGGCAAAGTAGAAGACGAGGCGCATAAAGAAAAGCACATATGGCGTCTCTACCTCAAGTGTTACAGGATATTCGAATAGATGTGTTTACGCCCGATTGACCGCTGCCATCTGGACTCGTGACGAAAGAAAGAACGCTAACGTGACGATCGGTGGGATCGTGACTTTTGATACTCGAAAATTCATCTGTCGTACCAATTCTCAGACTTTGACTCCGACGACTTGCAGAGTACTGAGTCTTCAGACTTTGACTCTGATGACTTGCAAAGCACTGAGTCTTCAGACTTTGACTCAGATGACTTGCAAAGTACTGAGTCTTCAGACTTTGACTCTGATGACTTGCAGAGTACTGAGTCTTCAGACTTTGACTC
>JARQSV010000481.1:646003-657874 GCA_030142285.1 Calameuta idolon | reverse complement strand
AGCACTGAGTCTTCAGACTTTGACTCTGATGACTTACAAAGTACTGAGTCTTCAGACTTTGACTCTGATGACTTGCAAAGCACTGAGTCTTCAGACTTTGACTCTGATGACTTGCAAAGCACTGAGTCTTCAGACTTTGACTCTGATGACTTACAAAGTACTGAGTCTTCAGACTTTGACTCTGATGACTTGCAGAGTACTGAGTCTTCAGACTTTGACTCTGATGAATTGCAAAGCACTGAGTCTTCAGACTTTGACTCTGATGACTTGCAAAGCACTGATTCTTCAGACTTTGACTCTGACGACTTGCAGAGTACCGAGTCTTCAGACTTTGACTCCGACGACTTGCGGAGTACTGAGTCTTCAGACTTTAACTCTCTGTGCCACCGAGCCGAGGCGCCTTAACCAGTGTGAGAAAGAAGACGCCGAGAGGGACAAAAAATAGCACAGAGCGAGGAAGAAGAAAAGAATGAAAAAGTATGAAAAATTGAGTGCAGCCTGAAAATAGATATCGCATAAGAAGCGCAGGCCGGTACTTGACTGGCGTAGAATAAAAAGCTTCCCCCGTAATGGGCCGCCAATGCATTAACTGCACGAACGAGCAAGCGGAGGCGAGCGAGCAGACAATAACTACAAATTGAAGGCGAATTGCGGATTGCATTAGGGAGTGGCTTGGGAAAAGGTGTTTACAGGTTGTGCGGACTCGTAACTCCTTTGAGATTTGCCAGGCGTGTATTACCGCGAGGCTTACTATTTTTTTTTTTCCCAGGATCCTCGTAAATATGAAAGAGAGAAAGGGGACACGATCATCTCGTGCTTGGGAAAGAGAAAGAAAGTTTAACCAGGAAAAGATACCAGTCTTCCATATACCCGTTAAGCTGGTGCATTGTTTCGCACTGTTTTGTAACATGCATCCTCAACTTTTTAATATCCACTACGAGGTCTGCATCGGTATAGTGCATGTAGAGAATATTATGTACTATATATATAAACTAGCATTTAGTATAGTAGACCCAGTCGATTCACCTGAAGAATTTTCTCCAATGAAAATGGAAAGTGATGATGTTGGGGATCGATAAACGTTCATCGATCCGCACGAGAGAAGAATCGCTAATTTATCTCTTGGCTCGTGCGTTGCAGTCTGGATATATATATATATATATAGTATAATACAGTACATTGTCCGGTACGCGTGTCGAACTGTATCCATTAAAGGGTTCGAGCAGTACGATTAACTGGGTACAGATGAAATTAATGTGAAGCATGTAAAACCCCATAAGATAGAAAGAGAGAGAGAGAGAGAATTGGCACACGTGTCAAATGACTTCCCATTAATGTTCCTACTGATTTTATTATCTCCTTGAACATCCCTTGAGCTCAACTACCCACGAGCGGTCATTAAGAATGCTTCGTGGCTGCGGCTAAGAAACGAGCATATTTTCTTGCCTCGCGCAGTTCTCAAGTGTAAATAAATATGCGACGGGGATTCTTGACTTATTTAAATCTAGACTACCGTAGTCGAATATTTTACGTTTACAACTTAAACGTACGATGTACTATACAGCACTTGTGTTTCTTGGCTGACAAAGAGCCACTCGGCATGTTACTTGGGGATACATATGCATACGTGTGTAATCTAAGCCACGTAAGGTCTGGATACACGGAAATTAAAGAGTCAGTTATTTTCATTCTGAATGAGGATCCCTGGTGTGGATACCTCGGGTGCGCGATGTGGAACAAGTAGCCGTGTAACATCCTACATAGGTTGGGATGGTTCATAGTCCTGCAATCTCCACGAGGAGGAACAATTTGTTGAAGAGAATGAAAAAATGAGATAAATAGATTTAGAGTGAAGTAAGAAAAATTGTTATTAGAGAATAAATTTTTTTAGATTTATTCTTTTTTTTTTCCACATTTTATACTTTTTTTTTCATAGTGACTTTTTTACTTCTCCAGTCGTAGAAACCACTATCTGCGACGCCAACCTTAGGCAGGCATTCGCGGATTATAACAAACTTCCGGTCGGATCCTCCACTCACTCACTCAGCTCCTTCGCTCAACTCATTCTGCTGGTCATTGTTGCGTTGCTCCCGAGTGTGACGACCTGGCAACCTCAATCCATGCTAGTTAGGCTCCATGAAATATTCTTAGCCTAGATGAAGAGCCTTCGGAAGTTAAACGGACGTTGGTAACAGTCCGTATATAACTTTATTCGGGTTTGTATGCGCTTCTATTGCCACCATTTTCTAAAGAGGCGGAAATTGCCAAGTGACACCTTCTTCGAGGCTTTTTTTACTCGCGAGGGATCCTCTTTATCGGCTTCGGTAAGGGTCGGCAATTTCCGGACGCTGTCGTGGAATCAACCGTCGCGGACAAACGTTGTATTTTGAATTTTCAAACATCATGTTCGTCAATCACTAACACATCGAATGCGCGTTAGACAGAAATATAATAAAGGGATTTTGAGAAATTATATAAAAAAATATAGTCTTTTGATCTCGATAACAATAGTTCGCGTGACGAAGTATCGAGAACTTAAAAATCCAAATGTATCACGGCCATCATCGTGGCGCACCTGTTCTGCGTGATATCGAGTCTTTAAATTTTCTTTTTTCTATTTGGAAGACCTACTCCTATTTCTTTGGCCTCTACCCTACACTCAAGTCGAAACGTTTAAACGAGTCACCACCACTGCTCTACGGAGCTGTGTTAAGCGAATATACAAGCAGTCGGAGAAGATGAACTCTTAAAGCTACACGAGAAGCAAAATTAGCTCAGGGACGTGTAAAATAAAAAGATATATTTTTCAAAGCTTTTTACAGCTATGAAAATCCTATGAGAAACTGGGGAGTGGTTTGCGATCGCGATCGAATAAAGAAAAAGAGGATGAACGGAACGTGAGGTCAACTTGGTTGATCTTCATGTAAAGGCAGCACCTGGTACGTAAGGTAACTCGGGGGGCCCATCCCCTCGGGCAGGGACTCGGCCACCGATCGCGTGTTACGTCTGCTGTGGCGGATAACCAGCTATTTTCGAATTCCTTTCGAAATAATCAGCAGGTTCGTGCCACGTACACTTGGTTAGACGTTAACAGTCGGAATTAATAAAAAAAAAATCTTTAAAATGCAGTAGCTACCTCAGCCATGACACTTTTTGCCTGCAGAGATATGCGCAGGGAATTATGGGACACGGAGAATGAGCATTAAAATTTAATAGAATTTCTTAACTGTTATTTGACTTATCTTTAGGAAGACCTTCGGACGGTCACTCTTCTTCGATCTAACACTTATTATACTAATATCTATCCGGTTACAGGTCATGCTTTTGGTTTGTTAAGGGGTCTGCCTGTGGTTATTAAGGTTTCACGATGGCGTCGACTTACCCGGGATCGCGTGATTTTGTCGCGAGGGTGAAGAAAAAAAAAAAAAAATAGAAAAAATATTTTGTACGATACCTTGGACGAGATTGACGAAATTCGTAGAGTATTACTCATACGGAAGCAGCTGGACTTATCCAAATGGTGGTACGTAAATAGATCAGACATTTGTAATTCTCTCTAGACGGTGACAACACAAGATTTCTCATTTCACTGAAAACGCCCGGTCGGTCGATGCATAAATTACAACGAACACCGAGCAGCGTCTGAGCGTCTTGTAAATAATTTTTCTTATTTTCCCTTTAAATTCTGAATGTTTACCAGAGGGACACGCTAACCAAACCTCGACCGAACTAGAATCACTAACGCGCGTGGTATATTACAATACACATGCCTCTATTTCCACGACGACGTCTGCACTGGAACGTTCCACAGAAGCGGCGGCCATGACAGTCTCTGTCTGCCGGCAACCGACGACGTATTTAAAAACGATATTTTTCACTCATAACACAAACGGCCGACAGAGGGTATCGCGTAACCGTGAAATGTTAATAAAAGATGGACGAGTGTTAGAAACTCTATTATTCGTGAAGAATGCAAATAACTGCCGATCGTAAGAATCCTTTGATAATAAATACCGAAAGTCTGGCGCCCGCCGCCAGAGTTTTCTATATCAATAAATCGCGAACATCTGCCACCAGGACGCGCCACCTACTTCCTCCTAGAGGTCCCCCTTTACATACTTCACAAGCCAAAGAAAAGAAATCGAAAAGGCGTATACGCATTATAAAGGAACGAGCGCGCGACATGCAACCTGGATCAAGGAGGCACCTGGGTACAACAAGAGCGTCCCCTGGCACAAGATGTTTTCTGGTGACTAACAATGAATCACGATTATATACGCGATACGACTATGATCGGAATCATAATGGTTTTGACTCCCCACGTGGCTCTAAGGTACTCACAACAGCCCACGACATTCCCTTGTATAAACCATAAACCTAAAGGGTTCTCGAGACAGTATTGTGTACAAGGTATAAGATCCTAACCTGCAACAGAAATTCCCGGAGCATCGAGGACAATCAAACATTAAAAAAAAAAAAAGGAATTTTCAACAGGAAATTTCACCAGATAAAGAAAAACAGGTACGTCGAATAAATCCCTAGGAGGTAGTCAAAGCTTTAATCCCTAGGAACGTCAGTGATAAACGAACCTGCCGCAAAGCTTAAAGCAACTAGATTTCCTGCATCTCTATAACCAGCGGGATAATGATCCGATCGAGTCTGGAAGAGGCAAGTAGCCAGGAACGTATTTGCTCCTTAAACGACGTAGGTCCTCCTATCGATTATTCGCCAGGGCCTCGTAGAGAGAAGAACGAAAGAGAGTGGGGCTGATTTAGTGCACCCTACGGGGGAGCCGTAACGGCATTAAAGTTTGACGCCGAAACCAGGGGTTCGTTCCTGGTCTGTATAGCTGCAAGTGTTTAGGGGTTGGATGCATATAATATCCAGCACCCCAAAAAAGCATTAGCTCGGATGAATGCGTCTGCCTCGTTGCAATCCCTGGTAAACGATTGCTGAGTCGTCGAGATGGATCTCAAGATTGAATTATTCAATAACCTTAAGTAAGATACATTTATTTTTATTATTCTTTTTTTTTACAAAAACATAATCCACCCCTCTAACAACTCGCAGTCGCTTGCAGTATCCTGCAAAAAAATACACAAAGGATGGACGATCAAAAAACGAAGTAACGGTACGCATCAGCGACCTTTCCAAACGATCGAGCATTTGCTCGTACTTCGGAACCGCGACCATCATGGAATCAAACTCTTGTGCAACTCTAGGCCACGACTCCGCCTAGTAAATAACCATAAATATTGTTCATGCTATAGTTTCGTTAAAGTAAGATCTTGCTAACGATTAATATCACAGGGAGGAGAGGACGAGAGACGCCTGGCACACGCTCCGGCGAAATCAAATCCTCGCATGAGTCATCCAAGTGGCACGAGAGAAAAAGAGAAGGAGAGAGGATGTCACGAAAGAAACGAGCAATAGTATTATTATGCAGGTTCAAACTTGTCCAAGACTGTTTGGTCAGTTTCGTTTATTGGCTGTTATCACGAGCAAGCTATTCCGAAATAGAATAAGGATACCGGGATGAAGGAGTCAGGATTTGAATTAACCTGCGATACTCTTGGCGCAAGGGTGTATATAAGTCTTAGGCTTTTATTACACGTGGGAATGTGGTGAAAGGTACGTATGCACTGGAGAGGAACTTGATGAGATAAAGGTGGTTCCTCTTGGACGACTCTGGTCTTGGACTAGCCGTTTCTAAACAGACGCTACACAAGACCCCGAAGAAAGAAATAATTCTCTCCTGGTGCTTATATGGACCGGTTCCTCCTAAAACAATAATGCAGGTTTTACAAGATTCATTAGCATATCAATGCTCCACTACCCACGTTCCTCGGCTAACATCGTACTCTGATCGTCAACCCAATTCTGATCTAACTACTTGCCACCTACGCTCTTCTGAGTAAAGTAAACGTTATCAAACGTCCAGTCGATACTCTACGAACCTACATGAATCGATGAAGGATTTTGGATCTGACGAAGTCAAAGTCAATAATGGTAATTAACCACCTGCTCTTGCAGACTGATATAATTAAAAAATAATTCATGTAAGATTTCTTCCTACAGATATTATTTTATATGGATCAATGTGGCAGACCCATTGTGAACCTATGCTCAGTGTCAGGTTCAATGCATACCGAGGTCACTGTATGAATTGAAGCCAAAATAAAAGAAGAATGGAACTCACGCTCCAGTTTTATACTTGGTAAAACCAATGAAACCTTCCCATCCAGGAAATAAGGTGTATGGTTACCCAGGGGATGGAAGTTACGATCGGTAGGAATGCCAGGACCTTTTTTTCCCCTTGATAACCTATTCTGCATTAATGAGAATTCCTTTGAGAGGTTTTACCTGCATCCTGATGCTGTCTGATATTTGTACACATGGTAAATAAGGTTCGTAGAATGTAGAATCTGTGAATCTAACTACAGGTATACACTATTGTACACATGTGTATGGTTGTGTGTGCAAGTTGAAAACTCGTTTTGGTAGCACGCGCGATAAAGACCTTAGCAGTTTGCGCGACAGGAGCGGCTATAGTAAATTACACGTGATTATCGAATCTTTCTATAAGGTCTACTAGGGTAGGTGGATAAGTGCAGTTCCATGGTCAGTAACGTAAATGTAAATAAATACGGCATGAAAATGGCACGCAGCCTTCGCATTACGTAGTTTCCTGCCTGCGTAAGACACAAAGTGGAGGAATCGAGAAGGTTAGAAGAGTCTCCATTCCTCCGACTGTTATAGATAGCAATTATCGTAGGTGGCTCAGAAGATTGAGATACGGGATACACCACGGATCTATTATTAGATCTTGGTATTAGGGCTTGCTTTCACTGGACACCGTAAATTACCCCTACTGAGAATTGGCGCTGGCAAATATTTCTTGGCGGCCATTTGCAAAATTTTTCTAGCCACCCACGAGGAAATAACATATTCCTGCAGTACCATTGGATTGGCTCAAATATTTCTTAATGTTACTGAAATTTTCAAGGTAACTTAATATCACTTTTTTTTGGTTGGTCCCTTCATTTCTCAGCTCATCCTGTAAGGATTCGTCGACGGGACTGGAATGGCTTGTAGGTTAGATTACCAGTGAGCCAATTAGGGAGACGTCGAAGAAATCTACAGAGAAGGGACCTCCCGTGTGACACACTTCAGCAGGACTCGAGGGGCCAATTCTTCCAAGGGAAGATCCTGGGCACGATCCCCACTTCAGAGGTACACGTAACCCCTCTTAACAATGTGGAATCGGGGCCCGCCCACGTTTTGAACCCGACACTTCCTACCGCAGTCCCTACGACGTCTTCCAAGAGCGTTGCCAACTGTACCACTGCGCCCTGGGAAACACTGAATTCTTTAGACCAGGTGGAAATACGTTTAAGAGTATCTACAGAGGGATGGCTAAGTCTGTGTACTACCAGGAACACGTTGCTAGCGTAGAGCTACTTACTGGAACCATGAGCATAAGGACCCGTGCAAAAGAGTGGAGGAGCGTATGGAGCCTGAAAAAAGTATTTCCGGTAACCGGATCCTGATCAGGATCCAGCTTGAGCAGACGATGCCCGCAGAGCCTGATGGTATACACACACGTATACTTTATTGCACCTTTGGACTTCCCTGGAGGAAGTCACGCTAGACTAGTCACCGCGTTCCATGAGAACGTAACCTAAAAGTTTAACAATGATTTTATTACTCTTATAGACTTCAGATGGGTACAGGATCAGGATCACGTGCGGATGCTGTGCCTGTTGGGTTACCGAATCACAAAAGTACATCGTGGCACACCTGCCTCCAGGGTGATCCTATTCAACGTTCAGAATCGTATCTAGAATCAGTAAGGTATCCCCATAAGGCTCTTGAAAAGGATCCCCACTAGCTGATGAACATCCAGGTCGCGTGTGGACCAGGTGATTCCTCTAGATAAACCAGTGAGCTGCTCGAAGCTAAGGAACCTCTGGTGTCCTTGTGTTAGGTGGAATTGCGTGAGGGCTTCCTGAGCTTGTCGCTGCTGCCCAGGACCGAATGTGATGGGAATGGAATCATCCATCATCAGGGTTGGATGATGCGCTGAGATCAAAGGGTCCAGGGCCAAGAATTGCTATGGTCTCTGTCTGTTAAAGGCCGAAAACAAAATGTACCCGCGAGACGATCCATTAGGACGGATGCCAAGGGGAAGGGAGGGAAGCGCATTAAGAAAGAAGGTCGTCTCTCAGCTTCTTCTTGGGACGAAGTCCCGGTCAAAGCAACTTCCTCACGATCTTCTTTTTACCAGCAAATAGACCGGCTCTTACATTTTTCTTTTCTCTTTTGTTTTGTCACTCTCCTCAAACTGATTCCAACACCTTTCAAAGAAGCCCGCGATTACGCGTTCTCACCTTTGAAGAATTTAACGCATAAGCACTTCTCAATCTGTAGGCTACTCCCGAAGGCGCTCTGGAATCTTCATTCTGAAATTCCTCTTCATTAGACTCTCGTGGTCAATGAATTAGAGGCAAAATTTAATTTCCACGCAGACCTCAATTTACACTCCTGTACCCCTTAGCTAGGTAGTACGGCACTAAAAAAAAACTACAGTATTCCATTACAATGGATTTATAAATAGTCTCCACGTCGCGAACCCACCTTGTCTCTGCTATGTTTAACATTTATGTGGGTCTGCTACATTCGTCGAAATATGCATGCTCCAAGTGATTTATTTTGACATTGTTGTTCTATCAATTTAACTATTGTCAGATTATTGTCAGGTTCTCTTATTTTTTTTTAGGTCGTCTAACGAACTCCAGTACCATCCAGTGATGGGATCTTGTTCTTCTTGTCTATAAAAAGCCATGGCAAACTGTCTAAATTTATTCAAAGGATCTATTCGAGGTTGTCCTACCGAGCACGCGAAGACTTCCTGACCCGAGCTGCACACGTGCATCAGATACCAGTACGTACAGACCGTTTAAGAGTTGGTGACGAATCGTAGGAACGCGGCGAATTTATTTATCGGTCTTTTAGCGCTCGGGCGTTTACGGCCAATTTTCTTTATTTGCAGGTTACAGGAACGTCGGATTCGCTCGAGCCGATGGTTGTCAGCACGGATTTTCTTGGGACTTCCGGTTTCTAAGTCAGGTTTATGAACAGTTGTACCTGTACAATCGGATTTCAATTGGAATTAAAGACAGAGCACGGATTACAAGAAATTAAAAAAATCTATCCAGAGATACTTGATATAAAATTTTTTAAATTGTACAACATTTGGCTGGATCGTTATTAAAATTTTTAAATCATAAAATTAGTTACTCCTAACCTTTTACAGGATGAGTGAAATCTATAACAGCTCGTAGAAGCTGACGGAAAAGTGGAGAAAAAGAGACGTTGGTGACCTTAAAACGTTTGGCGAGTCCAACAGTAAGGAGTCATTGGTAAAGACTGCGAATGATTCAGAATTCGCCCTGAGGCCAGTGGAATTTCGAACAGACTCTTAACCGTAAATATTGCAGTTGATTTGACCAGTCCAGCTGAAACGATTAATTAATTAAATTCGTTTAGAAAGTAATCGGTTGCCATGCTCGCGAGTGTTCCGGGAGATTGAATAAAAGACATTTTTATTCGTTATCACGTTGCAGAACCCCTTCAGGATAAAATCGGTACCATTCCGAAGCGCGGGAGATATGAAACTCGTTTAAAAATATGCCTAATGCATTCTATCCGATTGAATCAGACAGTGACTGTATTGCATTAAAATATATTTAAATGTAAGTTTTATTGAGAAATAAAAACAACATTTTCATTGAAAATTAATAGCAGCTATTATAAAACCTAACCTAAAAGCGCTATTTTGTCGTCAAGTTCTCGTAGCGAGAATTAGCTGTTCCAACTGGTAATGTTAACGAGCAAGAAAGAAAAAAGGAGGCCAACAGAATTTTCGATGAAAATTCGACAGCATACAAATTTTGTAACCTTACCAATCTCTTTCCCTAGGGAACGTAACAGAACATGAGCAGCGGTTCCGCAGTGGTTATCCCCTTGGAAGACTCAAAGCAGACTGTCCTTAGAAATTCCAGAAGCATACGCCCTCACGACATCGTCCATATCCAGGACTATGACCATGGATCATGGAGGTTAGGAAAGAGGAGGTCTGCTCTAAGGACTCCTTTTGGCTCGTTATAGAAGTCAGGTAGAAAATACACCTGACCGGCTGCTTTCTTCCTTCCTCGAAACCGGCGAAAATCTCTAAAGCGGTATGCGACTAAAGCGGATACTTTTTCAAGGAGAAAAAGAGAAAGAAAGAAAAGAACGGACGAGGAAGGAGCTAGACTTTTATCTTGGATCCTCGTCCACTTTTACTCACTCTAGAAAATTTGTCAGCCACTTCCTGTCCCCTGAGGTACAATTTAGTTTCCACGTAATTTTTCTTTTTTTTTTTTCACCAGGTATGTACCTACACTGCATTCCTCTCATACGGTGGCCATCTTTCTTTTATTCTTCTACCAACAATCATAGGTCGTTCAGTGTCTCTTCAATGACTCAATCCATTCGCTTTCGATACTCGGTTGCTTATTTTCTATTATTTCTTCGTAAACTCACTAAAATTTATCACCGGACTTTACTTTCTTCGATAAAATTACGTACGCGATTTCCTTAATCAGACTGTCATAACCTCCAAAGACACTCTTCACGTTGGCAAACTAATCAGACGTAATACGTACGTATAACGCGTTTACGAATCTGGCAATCAGTCCGTCCACATACGTGTATTCAGAATCGTGAAACGATTAAATCTCATGTCCTGAAAACGGAATTCCTTAGCCGTCGTCACGCGCCGGGAACAACTCACTCTATTCTCGGAAAGTACAAGCTACGCGATATGAATTTTCTAGTCGTTGAATTACACTCTACTCTCTTACGTCGAGACGCCACGATGCTCCTTTCGCAAGAAATAGTACACAAAAAAGATTCAAAAGTGTACACACAACATTTTACAAGGCACCCATATACCGCACACCGGTGACTTTTACTACATAACCTAAAAGCCAAAAGGGAATGAATCTCAACGTACGACAGGGTTGGGAATGTCGCGTGTTCTATAAATAAAAATTGTTTGATCAATGTTAAACAAGCTTCAGGTTATTCAGGCGTCCAAAAAAAATCTTTCACGCTTCTTCGTTCGCGCACGATTCAGCGTGGAAAAATTTAACGCATATACGGAATAATAATTTTGAACGGTACCGATTATTTATGGGGGTTTGTGATTTATCGAAATCTTGACACATACACTGAAATAACCATGTCCATTAACACTCTCCAGTTTCTACAATACACTTCCTTTTGATCTGCCACTAGATTTATAGCACGAGGTACACTTTATGCTGTTTCTTGTTTGTACCGAAGGCGCCGGGAGATCCTGGAGATTAGCGAAGGTCGCGAGGGTAACGCGTGTAAGTAAAGCTTTTACGGGAATAAGCTTTTTTGTGGGATAGAAGCACAGGTAAAATGACTTCAGTCACACCAACATTGTAATACTTTGAATTATTAAGAATGGGATAAGGACTCGTTACGCAGCCGAAGTACCGATAATGCAGTGTTTCAGTTGCTGCACGTTGCGAACTAAAATCCACTGGATTCTGGACAGACATTTTTCACATCCTTTCTTAAGAAAGGATTACGGAAAGGATCCATTATGACTGTATCCTTTAGAACATGCGTAAGATGAAAATTTATATAAAACTCTTGTACTTACTTTGTGCGCAGACCATTGCCACCAGGAGAAACAATAGCAGGATCATCGTGTTCTTTCGTCAATGTCCACAAGTCACTAGGAATTTTTCTTTTATCACTTATTTGCACTGACTTGAAACTTTTATTTTTTTT
>JARQSV010000481.1:624432-645903 GCA_030142285.1 Calameuta idolon | reverse complement strand
TCATCAGGAATATTTGCGGCTTGTTCGACAACCAATGGCGATCGAAATGAATAGATGGCAACTTTCAGCGAGATCTACGAGTCCGTCACGTAATACGAGGCTCTTCCTGGAATACAAATAACGCGAACGCCACAGGAGTAAAAGAGTAAACCGTGTATCGTTCCGCACTTTTCCACGAGAATAATATACTGTCTTCTCGAGTGCCGTGGTAGGAGACAGCGAGTATCGCCGGAGTCAAAACAGAGTGCCAAGTTTTGGTTATTACGAAGCCAAACGGATAGTACCCTTCTTTATCTCTTTCTCTCTCTATATATTTATGTATATATCTCTCTTTCTTCTTCTTCTAAAAAAACAGCACGCGCTTCTCTCAAGAGCCAAATCCCTGGGGCTTTCTCAGCTGGCAAGGTCAGACTCCGTTAGAAATGGTCCAAGAATCGGTAGCGGATTGATCTCGCCATGTGACCGATTGTTTCGTGTGACAGTTTGTACCACTCGAGTGACAGGGCAAGGGAGCCAAGCGCACTGTCCACGCATCCGCACGATGCAACGGCCCGCGAGCGAATGCCGAAGAGTGCCGCGAGCTACGTTCTTCCGAGTTCCGAGTCCGGTAGGTGCATGCTGCGCCGTTCTAGGGTCCCCACCATTGGATTACGCCGATCCCCACCATAGGGACGTAGCGCGTGTGCGGGCCGACACATCAATTAAAAGGGAAATCGAACTGCCCGTGTCTCTTGATAATTACTGAATGTGACTCATATATTAGATGACGGGTCTCGAGATTTTACGTCGATTTACAAAATTATTTTTTTTACGATCCAAATAGATTTATTAGATTTTTTTTTAAATTAAAATTACATTCTATAATTTTTATGATCATCATGTAAATGAGGACGAGAGGAATTTACTGCGCCATTATGATTACTTACCAGTGTGCGGTATTGGGCTATGTGGCAATTACGGATTTATATATATTTTTTATATATATGTAGAAGCTGAGGGCACTCTCGTGGGATTACTCCGGGAGGTTAGGATAACTGGTACAGTGACCAGACATTATTGTTAATCGTTATCCCTAGGGGAGAGCTGGTAGATTATCAAGGGTGAGTAGATAAGTCTGTACCGGGATGGGTAGAGCTGGACGAGTTCGACTACCCGGACGATGACTTCCTTGGATGTTAACCGAAGGCAAAGATTCACAGTCAAAATATTTCTCTCTTCGAAGCAGAAGCATACCAGGCGATGAGAAAGAACCTGGCAGCGGTCCAGAGAATTGGCAGCTGCTAGGAAACAAGTAGATTGGTCCTTTTACGTTTTCTAATGAAAATCAAAGGATGCCGTTCGGGCTTGAATCTTTAAAGAAATTTTCATTACCTGTAACCAGTTTCCGATGTTATCGTCAATCTCTACTGTAAAGAGAAATTTGTATGGTTCCTGTGGAAGTAGGTTGTGGCGTAGGGTTTCCTGAATGAATGGATCTGTGAATGAATGAACCTCGCGCCTGCGCAGCAGCCTCCTACATTCCATTCCTCTCCAGTCCCTTCCTACGCGGCGTCGAGACTCCAGGTTTCTTATATACGTTTCAGGAAAAAAAAAAACTCACCCTGTAGTAAAGTGCCGCCCAAGTGCGTCTGCACTTGCAAGGAAGTTACGTCAAGTACTCACTATAAAATTTAATTCATTTTCAAATATGCTCCATAAAAATCTAAGAGACACGTATTTTTTTCAACCCTTAAAAAACTGCTTCAAGGGATGAAATCAACCCCAAAATTTTGGCTCCAGGGCGGTTTTCGCAGTTTCGCATACCTTCAGTCGTGATATTTAAATAGACCAATTGGAGAATAATTCTCATGATGAACAACGAAAAATGCAGTTTGGTCGGTTCTGGTCTTCAGTTCATCCGCTTACTCGTAATTGACAGATACGGTCTGATTACTAATTCTGAAAATAGCTTCGTATCAAAAAATTGCGGCAAGCGGACGAAATCACGGGCGATAAAAAACAAACACTTGTCTCTTAGATATTAATGGAGAATAAAATATTTAAAAACGAACGAAATCGGTCTGGGACACCTCAGGTACCTTCCTCGTTAGAACCACAAGAATGAAAAATAATTTTTCGTCTCTCTTTTCTCTTTAAAAACGTAGGTACATCAGTATTGGAGAATATTTCCTGTTCATCCAAGAACCTGCTGGTTAGGAGCTGCTGAAAATGTAGCAACAGTACGTAGGACCAGGATCGAGTGTCTTTTCAATTGGCAGCTGACTGTCAGGATACCATAGAATGCTACTGAAGATTTAACGTACAACCCTCGAGCTGCCATTCTGCGTGTTTGACCAACACATCGCCATTCAAGACATTTGGCAGCCCTCGACCTTCCTCAATACCATTGTCAACAGGAATACTGGCTTCGAATGAGATTCCACAATTTTTAACGTCCATTGGTCCACCTCTCCATAGAATTCAGTCCAGAGCGTACGCACCTCCAGTTAATGCGAAAAAGGAAATGGAAACATTGAAAACTTAGAAAATGACCGTAACACACCCTGGCGGAGAATCGGACCACCAACCAAGCATACGGTTTGCGGATCTCAACGCTTCGAGTGAAACTTGCTAGTAATGCTAATAAATTAGTTTGCCTCGGTCCCACTTACCATTTCGCAATGAAGTACCAAATCATGATTACCTCAATTTTCAAAAAAAAAAAAAAAAAAAAAATGACAATGCCACATCGGGGACTGTCCCCGCGATGACCATCCATTTGTGAACAGATGCCAGATGTGTTTATGGCTGATCGAGAAATGGTATCACTCAAAACCATAGAGTAGAAGTAAGTAAGTATATCGGCCGACAGGATCCCGGCGCAAGTATGCCGTGCCTACCGCGTGCACCTGCCACTTATTTTTCTCCTCCTTTCCTTTTTGCTTCGTCGTCTCTTGCTTTGTGCGTCGTTCGTCCCGTCGTTTCACCGGCAGAGGAAAGCTACACAAGAGTATCGTTCAGGAACGCTGTGTAATCTGTATGACGTCAAGTTCACTCTCTGTTGAGGATTCATCCTTTTGGATAGTGACTGTGTGTGCGCGCGCGCATGCGCGTCTGTGCGTATATATATAATGCAATGATATCGTGTAGCCTCTTCAGTAGAAGTTATTTTAAGGCGCACGTCCATTAAATAATATTCAAGAAACGAATCCTTGCCACACGTGGTTAAAGCTGGTTATACACGTCTGACTCTGTGAAAATGTTAAGGATCGGTTTGAGAGTTGATCAAATAAAGGGTGGCTTCTGTGTGTCCAGGTTAAACTTACCGCTGAGAGTCACAATGGGTTTTCAATCGGTAGCTTTTTTGGTTGATCCCATTCAAAGTGGAAGCACACGAACCGACTACAGATATAGTTTTCATTTTAGCCTTAAGATGTATATAGGTTTGGTATGCCTGGGAATTATTGAATGTAGAAGGGCCTTTTTTCATTTTTGTAAATCCTTTTTCAAAATTTGTCCCTCGGTACTGCTACACTGTGTATTGTGTTCTTGGGTCAGGATCAGGTTCTTCTTGGGCCCGTTCTGAAAAGTAGGATGTACATATAGTGCTTGTAAAGTGGGTCTTTTAAGAAAGTTTTATTTTCACATAACGAAAAATCTGGTTGGGACTTGGAGTGACAAATCTTGCAAGGTACTCTTTTACTTTAAATTAAGATACTCTGCTAATTATGACATTTAAAGGATGTTGGAGGGACTTATCTCATAAAAGTCCCACAGGTCCCGTAGTCGGCATGGATAAACTAGTATGCTTTGGGTCTTATCTTAATTGTTTTGGCGCCCTCTAGGACCCATTAAGTCTATGGGATTTAAATAATCAGATTGGACGAGTTTGGGCCCAATTATACGCGCGCCAGAGCAAGCGTGGAGGGTCCCGAAGGTTAAAAGTGGACGTAGGCGGACCCAAAGCTGTCCCAGGGGACCAGTGTAGACCCCTGGGCCCCACCTGGCCACATTTTCTTATTATCCTTCCTACCCGAGTACCCGTCCTGGTATACAGTGGTATGTATATGGGGACCCCTTGGAATTTCTTCCTCAACCCAACCGAGACACTTCCGAGCGCTTCTTTAGATTCCAGCATGATTATTTGCGATGGAAGAGATAACAATAAAATGACCACCACCTTCCTCACCGAATCATTGTATTCCAGGAAAACTAAAACATTCCAAATTATTTTCTCCTTCAATTCCTTCACCTTTCTCATTGTCCACGCAACGTGTCGTCGCACTGCTCGAAAATTTGACCTTTTTCAAAAATTAAGGACGATCCTTTTTAATTAAGGGATCAGACGTAAGGTCGTGCGACTCTTTTTCCAATTCGTACGCGTTCTACGAATAAATATAATTATCTCGTACAAAACAAGTTAGTAACGCGATACCAGTACTTTATATTATCACCAGAGCCAACGGTGGAACCCCAAAAATTTCCGTTGCACTTTACTGTTGCACTCGAGTCTTTTTGCCATTATTTCCATCAAGGTATTTCTAGAAGATCAATAGCTAGAGTCAATAAGGTAGCGTCGATGGTTAAAAAAAATACTGTAACTGTATATATTATTTTTAAAGCAAACTGTTACCTGGAACGTTATGCTACTGATTACTGGCTGCATATCTTCCCGATACAAAGCCGGTTCCATCTTAGATATTTAATAAACAAACAGGTATATCCATATACGTCCCACACTGACACATAATACAGGTATAATAACCCTTGAATCATCCTGTACGAATCACGTTTACGCCTACAGTCTAATCTTTATCCAGTGTGGTACCGGTATACCGCGTAAGTCAAGTACGAAGCTACGAACTAAGGTTAAACCGCCATTAATATCTCAAGTATTACGGCTCGAGCTGCCATTGTACATAAAACGAAAAATAATCGTACAAGTGATATTACTCTTCGGCATTTTTACAAGTCTTGTGCTCCAAGCAGATGTCGTAGCAGCATTTCTTCTCGTCCTGACAGCCAGAGTCATCCACACAGAATATTGGCGGATCGTACCAGTCGTAGGTTCTTGGACAGGAAGATCTAACCGGTGGACATTTTTTCACTTTGATCGTCACAGACTCGTTTGGTACTTTATCCATCCACTGGGAGTTCGAATTACTTTCCATGGCAGACATAATACTCGACCAAAATATTATCCATGGGAACCAAAAAGATGTCGAGACTATTTCACTTGCTGTAGACGTTCCACCAGGGCAACAGTAATAATGATTTTTATCTGTTCTACACCAGTACTTGCAATTCTTTGTAAACGACGCCAGAGTCAGTGTCAATAAAAATAGGAGAAGAGTAAGGCGCATTTTTAACTAGCTTCTTGGTTAAGGAATATTCGATGCTCGAAATCGAGAGGGAAACTTTATATCGACTTTCGGTACGGATGAGAATTCTCAACGGCGGATATTTAAAGCTGCTATGGGTAACGTGTCGCGTTTACCCACCGTTGGAAATCTGCCCGTTCTCATGCTACGGTACTTGGTTTATATACTCACTTGGATCTTTTGAATTTTCCAGTAACCCATTTTGCATTAGAATAATTTTCATAAATAACTGTGATCGATTGGCAGATATATTCATCTTTCATTGGACTTGACTTCGTTCCTTATTGTGTGTCACTGCTGAGGATTCGTTTACACGTTCGTACCTGGTGGAGATAATTGTTGTGAGTCATATTTCTTTTTTGATTTTTTTTTTACTGTACGACATGCGAACAGGTCGCTGATGGAGTTTTAATTTATGCGAGAAAAAATCTACAGCGAATTGTGTTTCGCGACGTACGGAATTGTAAGTGGTTGGTAGAACGTACATAACCTGACGTGCAGAATGTACGTGTTATAATTGAAATACAGTTTAATGTTGCTGTGGGAAAAAAAGGTTTTCTTTTCTCGTGGTCATAAAGAAAAGTACAAAGATTCAATTAACTTTTAAATTACTTTATTTCTAGTTTCTCTGGGCAAATATGAACATTTTAATATTCACCAGAGATTATTCCCCAAGTAGTAGTCGATAAGGAAACACCCAAAGTTAATAAAAGAGTAGCGAAGACGTTATACGTTTTTCTATATTTATTTCTTATTTATTCCCTACACTCGTATTCCTTACTTCGCTAATATCATTTCTTTTTTTAATTTCTTAACTTATTCAGTTTCCTTATTTCTCTCTTTCTGCCCTCTTCTTTCTGTTCACTTTTCATTGCGGTTGTCTTACTTTTCCTATTTCTTTGGTTGGTCTAAGCATATTTTTTCGAGTAGTCATAAAGAGGGTAATTCATTCTGTTAGAGAAACACACGTAGACTATGGCGACGGAGGTTGGCCCTTCCGCCTCATCTGCTGAGCTTGCTCAGTAGGTCGGGCCAAGGTTGTGGTCTCGACATGGTCTCTCCGGAGCTCCCGACGTGGGCCTTGAGCACTCTCAGGGTACGGTACGACTACAATCTAGCTGGGTGTCTATCTTTCGCGACTTTAGGATATTTCGTTCGTTTTCCTGTGAACCTTGCAAAGGTGGAGACGGTCTCATGTGTGTCGGTGACAAGCTCGTAGGTGTAGTCCGTTGACTCTGGCTCTGGCTCAATTTATCTTTTGCGTCTTTCTTGTCACTCGGACCAGCTTCCTTTCGTTCCTGAAGTTTTCTCCCCGGGTCTTTGACTCGGGGATTTTTTCAATTCCCAAAACACGGTCCTCTCAAACAAGGTAGACCTCGGAGGGGTCGCAGCTCCTTCGTGGAGAGAACCTGCTCAATTGAGATATGCAACAACGTAACAGAGTACTATAGTTTATGATTAGGTGAAATCACTAGTGACGCGTCGACGTAGAAATAAAATTTGGACCATGAAAATCAGCTCATTAGCAATTTCCCTACTCATCTCTGTATACACTGAAGTACGAGAAGGAATATCGAAATTGAATTTATTCATTTCTTTTCCAACAATATCATTACAAAGTAAGATTTTCTCGTGCTCTCTAAAATGTCCTTATACTGACAGCGGATAGAATTAAATACTTAAGTTCAATTTCAAAATGATTCTTATCACTTAACGGTTTAGACATTAATGTTATTGTAATAATAAGTAGAACTCGCAAGAAGAAAAGAAGAAACATTACCATTTACTCCTGGCTGTATACTCTTGACCAAGGGTTTGTCTATATCGATGGGTTTGTGATCTTGATTATATAGATTTTGATCAATTATATAAAAATATATCCTAAAAGTTACTAATACACACATGCACTAGAATGGAACATCATCCCCAGAAGAAACGAAACTACCGCAGCACTAGTTAGAACAGTCAATAACCATTAATTCATCAGCAATAATAATCTTACTGATATAAAATCTATTCCTTCTGTTGTTACAAGTTCCAAGGGATAAAATATCCAATCAATATCATTACCCAATTAATGAAATACAATCATTGTGATCCAAGGCGTTGATCGATATTCATAGTAATTAAAATAATTGTGCTTATTGTCAGCTTCGATAAATGCATTGCTAACCGACAAACCAAATAATCCATATTGTGTACTTCTCTTATGCGTATTACCAAACACAACATAGAATCTCTCTTATCACTTGTGTAAAAGCACTTTCAAATTTCATCTAGTAATAATGCACTCACATCTAATACACACCGATGTATCATGTTACATTACTTGACATACGAAAGACAGGTATAACTTGTCACATATCAGAACACTGCGTTGCAATTCCCAATATGTACAAAATTTCTACTATGTGAATCTAATTATCACTTTCCATCAATGTCTAGAAATTTGTGTTTATCAACATGTTGTTTCTATCAAATCAGTCGCGCAAACACCAATTCAATTATTACTCTTCATGCGATTAAATTGATAAAAGGTATCCTTTATAGGATATCAGGCTCATCGTATACGGAATCTAATGCGAGAATCCATTACACTGTGAATGCGAATTTAGCGCGTTTTTCTAATAAAATATTGTACGTACGTACCTCACGCTTAACCGTAAATTGGGCAACGTACACACGTGGCGCAAGTACTAGTGTGAATCTGCATAGCTCTAGCACAATTAAAAATAATTATTTTCATATAAATATTTGTAACCACTAACGTCTAAAATGATGTATATGAGCATCCATTGAACTACTGGACATAATTTCTTAATCATACTCAGCCTCAGTCAGAACTTTCATTAAAAAATATACAATTTTTAACCTCGCTATTAATTCATTATCAATTCGTTAGCTTTTCTCGTTCTTATATATCGAATACAGGACAGCAACAACAGGCTTCATCGTAGTATATTATGTACATACGAAATATATATATATATATATATATTGTTATGCTAATTTAATTCAACTAGCGATGCCATCTCTATGCTGCATTAGATGCGTATTAAAATTCGGTTATGTGACTAAAATCAAGTAAATTTTAACGCGCTTACGCTGAACTTGGACGGTTTACAGGATATTAAATTGATAATTTATATATAGACATATATGTAAGGCAATTACTATTCGATATCTTTCTAGTTGCTACCAACGCATGTCAAATAGAAAAGCCAATTCATTTGAGCTGCTAATTGACTGTCGATGGCTCTCAATGAAATAGAGGAACAGGCTCGTAAGGAATCTCACTTTAGATTTTAGTCACATTACTGTTTGGATCTTCACTACGTAATCTCTTTAAAGAACGCATTCCTAAAGTTCACTCTTATACACCAAAAGGCCTTGATATCCAGTCTGTAAATATATAATATAATTGAACTCCGATGGAATCAATAAACTCACAATTGTTCGATACCCAGCACCTCCTACGTACTGCTACAGCTTTATTCGATTCTGCTGTCTAACTTGTACCATTATACTCTTGCTTCTGTCTGACAAGATATCAATTTCTGATACTTTATCTGCATTGCCATCAAACATCCAGCCAGTGCCCACATTGCTTGCTTCTTACTTCGAAAGGAACCCCGATCCACAATCTACTGTACTTCATACGTCCCCTTCAAAATAATTCTAGCTTGTGATCTGTCCCTGTCTGTAAGACGTAACCGTCAAAAGACTATTCTCACAGTAAACAAGCTATACCTAACACATCTGCGCAAAAAGATAGTCCAATTATAATTGTGTCTCAGGTTAGGTACGTCATCCTAGGACGCAGGCGTAGGATTGGCGGCCGGCGTCGTTACGGCAGTCGCCTGTTTCGCTCTTCTACGTTTATTAAGAAGAGGATTGTTCGTGTGATCCAGTTGCTTGAGACCAGCTGTATCGTAATCGACGCGCATCGTCGCCAAAGAACGAGTCATTTCCTCCTGAACTTCCGGCCAGAGTTCCTCGCCCTCGCGTAATACGCGCCTGGTGTGCAAAGGCGTAGCAGGCACTTCGGTGTGCTTCTATATAATAAAAAGAAACAAGATATATTCAGTGTCAGAATTTCTAAAGAGAGCTAAAAAATTTACTTGATTGTTCTATAATAATTTCATATCTTCAAAATTAATATCGACAATTACATTAATCCATTTGTTACGCATCACTTGATCGATCTGCAACCTCAGACCAGGATCAGTGCACAGCATCCCTTTAATCAAATCTCGAGCCTCGGTGCTGACGTTCGCCCACTCTGGCGATGGAAAATCGTACTGTCCTAATCGAATCCTCTTTTTCATACCTGGCGAGATAGCCAAGCCATGATTACTGTAAAACGGTGGGAAGCCGCACAGTCTGAAACGGAAGTGATATATATTATATTTCTTTTTTACTCCAGAGTGATTACAGTGAACTACATGATTCACGTGGTCGTACCACAACTACCGATCCCTTCTATACTATACCAAACAGTGCATTGAAAACAAAACAGGATAAAAAAGAGATCAAGCAAATAGTGCGTAGCCACTCGATTAGATAAGTTTGAAGGTTAAGTAATTATTGGGAAGTATATCGGCTTCAGTTTTTCACCATTAATTTAGTCTCTTAGATATATTTAATGTGATCAACGACTTACAGTATGTACATTATCACTCCAAGTGACCAGATGTCACAACTCTTGTCGTATTTTTCAGGTCCCAGAACTTCTGGCGCTAAAATGACAAAGTAACCGCAGTTAATTAATCTGTAGATTAGTAATTAATTTCATGCAATTAATTTCACTGTATTCACAATCCCAGTGGAAAAATTATTCATATACCAAACGAGATATTGCTCAATGGATATGATCAATTTGAGTAAATTAATTCTCTTCTGCTTACCGACATAATATGGCGTATAGCAGGGCGTCTGCAACGTGTCTTTCAAGTGCGTTTCCTTGGCGAAACCAAAGTCCGTAAGCTTCAGGATCCCAGTGCTGTCTGAAATAGTTGCGCAACTCGTTAACACATTAACGCTTCGTGTTCGTCGACACTCGATAGGCACATGCTAATCAACCGCTGAGCCACTCCTATTTAAAGATGTCCCATACTTATCGACAAGAGCATGTAAGTATCACACGTCCCTGTTCTAGTACGATGTCGATGACACCGTGAAATCTGAACAATGACTTACTGTCTTGAAAAGATTACTAGAAATTAAAATAAGCAATAAATCAAAGAGCAATGCCCTGACTCTTTCAGAAATCCTTATTAAATCCAAGAAACAATAAGCCAAAAATGTCTCACCGATCAAGTAATAAGGATGATATACTTTAGATAGAAACATAAGCTCGATGATGCCTGATAAGAATGCCATGGCAGCAATGACGATTTCTCTAGGAAGCCTTCAATTATTTTCTTATCATGCTCTTGTCGTTTACACAAAAGAAATCTAATGGCCATCCGATGATGGCAACAAAATAATAAATTCCCCTTACCAGACACAAACCCTACTACGTAGCTATTTTATTACAGAACACAGTATCGTCCCCTGCTGAGAGACAAACTAGTAAATTGACTTGGGACCTGTAGCAATATCTTGTAATGAAATTCTATTTTTAACAGAATGACTGTAAGTAGTAACATGGGGTCCATCTGTACTTCTTGAATTCTCACCAGGCTTAGAGTAGAGAAGGTTTTCAGGCTTCAGATCCCTGTGAGCAATATTCATGTCATGGAGATGCTTCACCGCCACGCAAATCTCATACATTATCTGTGCGGCCTCTGTAACGCAAAGAGGAACATGACGGCTCAATAAAATATAACTGCTTGTACCTTGTAACTTTATTATTGACTTAATCAGATGGATTGTTTTTACCTCTCTCCGTGAAGGCACCGTCCTGTCGGTCTTGTATCCTCTGGAACAGTTCTCCCCCCTCCATGCTAAAACAATTGGGCCATGAGAAATTTGTATCTTCAATCATATCGCAAAGTACCGTACGAATTTTCTTTTATATTATTTATATGCTCTTTAATTCTCATCACAAAGAGTCTTTCCTTACCATTCCATTACCACCAGCAAACACTTGTTTCCGCTGTACGAATTCTCATAGACATCTCGAACTTGTACGATGTGCCGGCAGTTCGATGCTCTCCAGTGTAATTCGACTTCTCTTCTAGCCTTGACGCAATCGTGCAAAACCTTAAACAGAAAATAAAAGGATTAGAGAATTTAATAAAAGACAAGTAAAACAAAATTTTCTTGATACAATCGTCAAAAATGTCTACCCTTCTTGGTACTACTTGCGATAAGACAAAATACAGTGATAAAACGATTGCCGTTTCCAGATATTATAATACATTTCTATATCAGCGACGTATCAATCTTATATTACTTTTAAAAACGTAGTCTATGCCTAAGTATCGATGGTTCTGTCAAAGAAGAAAAGTATGGATGTTTCATCATTCCAAAAAAAAATAATTAATCACCCTTTCGCTCTTTCAATCCAAACAACCAATAATTCAATCCTTATTGATTTACAGATAAAAAGAAACAGCACAGAGTGATCGTTCGGAAGACAAATGTTTCTTTCACACGAAGGATTCTAATTCCGCGATAAATTTGAGAGAAAAGAATTCAGATAAAATCATCCATAAGTGCGAACGAAGAAATTGCGTCATCTGCCACATTAATGTCAATAAATCTTCATTACAATCGCCAATTTCTAAACGAATCGAGCGGCTCGCATAATAATATAAATTGAATAAATAATCCCTGACTCGTCGTCTCTCGAACGTCACGACGTCAATCTTGCGACATATTCGCAAACGGTGCGCGTACAGTCAACGCATTAATTTTTATCGAATACGCAAAAGCACGATCACGGAATGCCTTCGCCTTTAATCGGCCGATCATTTAAACACGCATACGAGAGAGTCGTACGCCTACCTACAAATAACAGTGAGACCATATAAAGTGGAGACTTCTGAACACGTTCGTTTACTTGGACAGCGAATGGCGTCACTAGAAAATCACAATAGCCTCAAGGAAGTCATTGAGAAAGATAACTCAGTCGGTAACTCTAGGTAAAATAAAATAAACGAATTTACAGTAAACTATACTTTATCGAACGTATCGGTTCACCTATCTGAATGTGTAATATAAGTACATAGGAATTGGCTATTAATAGCTACTGAACGATTCCTATCACGTATAAGATAACGTTTGACTCGATAACACATCCTTGGACAAGTGTTCGTTCGGTTCCTAAACAGGATCCAAATTGGCTGCCAATAAGCTGGCACGAATCTTGTGTTCCAAAAGACGAGTCCTACGCAGCCACTCTCTTCTTACTTGGAGTGAATTCTGTCAGACATTGTTTACATGTGTCAAGTGTAATTACATTAAATACAAGTGGAG
Organism: Calameuta idolon; assembly: GCA_030142285.1. Classification (NCBI taxonomy): domain Eukaryota; kingdom Metazoa; phylum Arthropoda; class Insecta; order Hymenoptera; family Cephidae; genus Calameuta; species Calameuta idolon. Next base: position 633,118 of record JARQSV010000481.1, on the reverse strand, counting down.
AAATATTTTTTTAATCCTGTACCTTTTAACGTATTCTGAAATGTTTACGTGTACAGATATATCGTTATCCTCTGTCTATTTGCACTCAGTGCCAGGATTAAATAACCATAGTGCAATTTCTGGCGTAGCAAGTGAATCTGCTAGAGTTTCTCAATCTCACGGCGAACTTCCGTTCTCCAAATTAGCAAAGTGACTAGGTCTTCCAAGAAAAGGAAGCTAAAGGAAAGAAAGAAAAAGAAAAGAGAATGAATATAAATTCCCAGCGTTCATTGGCCAGTAAAGTTTGGCTGTTCAAAAAAGTGTGTCAAGCTAACGCTGAGCACAGCTCGTAATTTTAACTGTGTTACAAAGAAACATTAAACCTAATAAGCATTTTGTCTTTCGTTTAAGGACATTAAATTACTTTTGGTCTTTCACACATTCGCTGTACTGGATTATCAATCTCTGACAAATAAAGATGATAGCACAGGTCGCTGTACTTTGGTCAGAACGAATCGTGCATAAGTTATTTCTATACCTTTTTGAACGTTAAGTTACAGCCGTTAAAATTCTTAAGATATCACGTAGCTGGAAGACCAATGCAGATACGTGCACGAAATAAATTATTATCGAGGATTAAGGCCAAAAATGAAACAAAGCAATTGACCGTAGTGAGAAAATCCAACGACCGTAGCTCGACGCTTATTTATTACATTAATAAAATCCAAACGGTCTAACGTGTGAAGTAACGTTCGTCGAAAGAATGCATTGACTCCCGTAGACAGCAAATACTTTTACGCTTGCGTCGACGAGACTCTCGTCAAAAATAGCCTCTGCACTCACGCGGCGACGTTACTTAAGTACATATCGGGAAGCAACGGGATTTCATTTCCATCTTGGTATACATAAAAGTCGAAGCTTCGCAATGTAAATGTCTTTGACAATAATTCTTCGGAATCATTAAAAAAAAAGCTACACTGCTATACATATAAAACGTGACCCAAGAAGAGCGTATGGTAAGTTTTAATCCAGGAAAGGAATGACGTCACGGCCAGTGACGTAGCCTCGACAGCGTCGTCCTGGACTTTAATTATTTTGACAGCTGATTCCGCGCGTTAACGTGCTTTTCCGCTTACAGCTGTTTATATCCGCGTAACGTGGCCGAAGCTATCCAGGAAGCAGCCCTTTTCCCGTATCATTGTCAATTCTGAAAACTGACGACGGTTGGGATAATTTGATAATATTCTTCACGCTCCTTGTACGCTAATTTAACAGTGGCCGCTGCCACGTAGCGGTACTGACCATTTTATTTGGAATAATCAAGAATTCTAATCGCTGCTTTAATATATTTCTACCGTGTATACGTATTTGTTGCCACGCATCTGTTTCATCCATTCACGTGCGATACGTGGAAGTTAACTAATATGACAAACTTTGACTACACGCTATTCGAAGGTCGGCAACAAAACGTCATGGAGAATCAAGAAAGCCACTTCCTATTTGTATCTCGATGACTGTTGGTAAAATCTCCATTAAGTCTACTTATTAATCTTACACCAGTTTCTTATTCTATTAGTCATAAACAGCGTCCTTGACACTTTGAAATTCTCTAAGCAAAACTTCAAATCCTCTGGGGCTGACAACTTTTTGCAATTGAATTCTCAATAAGTCTCGATCATAATGCTTCGTTCACACACTGGAAATATGTATATGCTTAATCGGTATGCCTCGCTGTTCCTGATGATCTTGATTGATCTCTGATTTGTACCATAAATCTCTGACTATCCAGAAGCCAATAAAATTCCTGCACGGATGATTCCTCGACAACGAGAATCCTGCGTTTCTGCATTCTCAGGACTTGGACGAATAAAATTCCATATTCAGGTGGAGCTGAACAAAGAAGAAAGATGGATAACAGGAAGAAAGAGAGAAGGATAAGAATGCGTTGAAGTTTAACTTACGGGAGTCGTGGTACAGGAGTGGAATCGTTGAATGGGATATCACCGGATATAAATAGAGGATGACTCGAGCAGTCGGTTACGCTTGGACATCGCTACCCGATCATCGTCCACCCCAGGTCCATGGATATATGATAATGAAGAAGGTATACATGAAAAAGGTACTAGCGACCCCACGCTTGGATAAAATAAAGAATTTGACAATTTTTTTTTCTTCTCTAAAATGGCTTCCTGCAAGTCTGTCAGCTGCCAATGGCGTTTGAAGATGATCAAAGCGTAATTGAATTTTTGAAATAATTAATTCAACGCTTATAAACTTTGCACCTTGTACAATGGGCAAACAAAGAAGAACCCGTGACGAGCTTCTTTAATTCGAGGTATCCTCTCCTGGGCTTCTCGGTAGAGTGTATGTACAGCTCTAGAGACAAAACCAATGAGAAACGTGATAAAAATACATCCCGGGCTAGATTATCGTAAGCTTACATGTGAACGGGGCATCAGGGATGAATGACTGACACATCTTTACAAGAGTCCGTATTTGTAATGAGGTTTCAGAAAGCTGACCGGTATAAATATATTCTGGATACGTTGACTATTCGCCGGGAGTATGATATTTTATGATAATCAGATATCAGGCTAATTGGCCGTTTTTCTAATGAACTAATTTTCGATGATATTCGTAGCGATATATTTTTTTCTTTTTAAATCCTACACTGCTACAACACGTAACTCATGTTTTTTTTTTTTTAATACTCCTACATACAGACACTGGTATAAATATAACAGAGAGATACAGCGAGACGGAATAATGTGTTCCATGAAATTTGTGTCTTTTTTTCTTTCAAAAAAAAAAAGCACAACCGATACCGAAGATATTTATAGAATTGGTTTCAACGAAAAACTCGGCTTAAGTACGGCCCTGCCGTCTTAGGCGAGCAGGCCCATCCTGTGTAACGAGCATAAGGAAATAACCATAGCAAGCTACATATGCATCTGTTGTCGAAGGTTAATCTGTGCAATTAATCGAGACTGTTTGGCATTGAATTAATAAGCGATTCGTTAAACTATAAGATTGCATAATCGCAGTAGCTCTGCGCTCTCTGAAAATTCTTTACTGTGCACTGGCGCGATATACATAGTTGCACGTAGAAAGTGCACTCTTCGACAGTCACAAGTACTTCGAGATCGATCGAATCGATCCTCATAAATTATTTCATCGAACTGTCGCCTGAGATTGATTTTCTTGCAGGCGCAATCTCAGTTAATAATATCTGGTGCGTATATAGGTATACAAAAGTGAACATGCATTGGTTACGTGAACTATATATCGCGTTACACTTTTTCTTTCCTTTCGGACACTAGATTAATCATCAAGGACACGTGATACGACACTCATCCGCACGAAGGTTACTATAAATAATTATATTAATTGAAAATACCCTGTTTACGAAGTTGATTCAAGGCACTGTAGCTAATAAAGGTTAAAATTTTAGTGAAAGAGTCTTTGTAACTGCCATAAGTCTCCAGAACTGTCAAGCAGACAATAATTGGTCGAATTTTGAAAATCTTTAAAATAAATTTCCATTGAAAAGTAAAGTACCTCCTACTAATGCACGTTAACGTCAGGGCTACGAATTAATGAAATATATGTCAGACAGTCTTGAAATCTTCCTAGGACTTTCTCCATCGCACACTGCCATCTGTTGAGCAGATAGCAAGCGTCATTGCCTAATACGTAATTCCCCACGAGTCAGCAACATCGGATGCGACGTCACCGTTAGTCAAGGAAACGTTAACTTTTTTTTTTTATATAATGAAGATTTAACTGGAAAAATTCTGGCGTACAGCATCCGTAAGATTAATTATCGGGCACGAGGAGCTTACCTTCAGAGCGTATTTCTCCCGGGTGTTCCTGTCGTAGCATTGGACCACTTTGCCGTTTATACCGAGGCCCAATACGTGGTTACTGATCTCGTAGTCGTCGGTGATGGGTGTCGTTTTTGGTACACGTGCGTCACCTTTTGGCACTATTGGATACTCCATGGTTTTGCGCTTGCTATCTTGCTGGAAGTCCTCCTCTCCCTCTGGGATTGTATCCTTGACTATCGCGGTACTTCGCTTCCGCTTCCCTTTCTCGTCTTCCTTCTTAGCTTCACGGACGGCCGACCTGTCCGTCTTCCTGCAAAGGAATTTCTGGGCCTTAGCGAGTGTCTTGTTGATTGCTCTCATTGCTGCTTGATACACAGGAATCATTTACTGGGACACATGTAAATACATAAGCGCGATTACACTCTGAATGGATTAATGAATGAGTCTATTGACTGAATGATTCTTATTACTGATTTGGCGCAATTCTTTGATAACGCTCGCGACGCGATGGCAATGTCAACTTTTGTCAAGTGTTCAGAACCGATCGTGCCTTTTATGATTTCCCTGATAACTCGCAGCTCCTCGATTACGTATACACGGCTTTACCACAGTCTGTCTCCACTTTACACTGATCTCACTCATTTTATCATAGAGATAATTCAACGGTGTATCCTTATCCGAAGGACATGTAGAGAATGGGACTCCGATGGCAACTTCTAGCTTCATTCTGGATTTTAATGAGATTTCATATGTCACTGTGAGAAATCTCTTAATATTCATTTACTTGTGGGACTTCTCGGAGAATTCATAATTTTTAAAATTACCTAGAACATATATGACACGTATAATACTAAAAGACATGTTGTTTGAAGCGTATCAAATATTTACCTTATGTAAGTAAACCACAAATAGACAGTTGTAAATTTCATTTGTAATTAGGCTAAGACGATGAACTTGGTTGCCAGGCAAAATTGTGTGAGTAGTTCGATGACTGTTAGATTAACAGAGTCCACATCATTAAGACATCTTTCGTAGGCAATTCTCTTTATGGATTGATAAATTGTAAAATCATGGATATTATTCGAGGTAACTTTATTGTGCCTTCCGGACATGGTTGAAAGAATTGAAAGGTAAAGAAAAATTGAACACACGTCCACTGGCATTTCTTGAATTAATAATTTCCTCTTTCTTGTCTTTGAAAAATTATATTCTCTCTCATCTGTAACACTTACGGTGTTAATATATACATTATTAATCTAACTACTTCCCTCGTAGGTGCTAAGGTCATTGAATTTTTTATTTATGCTGACAAGCAGAAAAGACAAATGAACAAGTGTAAAGATATTACTGGCTCCCATCATCATCATCATCATCATCATTATCATCGTCGTGAAATACTATATGCCCTGGAGTCTTGATCTCTTTACAGGTGGGTATCAATATTTTATCTTAACGGTTGCTATATCTTTCCTACGTCAGTAAACATTCATCCTTTCCATCAGGTATATCATTACGTTACGTATGCGCGAATACGCCGCCAACAACTTACGGGTATAGTGGTTACCTTGTGTGTATCGTCTTACCAAATATTTGCACTGTCGCATTATTCGCATACGACGGCCTAATAATGGGTATCAGTACATGTTTCGCCATCATTCGTCAACTTTCAGGGCTCCATCTTATAACGCACTGACTTATAAACAAGAAAAAATGAATAACTATGCACTCATCTAATATTCGTAACTTAGCGCGGCAGCCATATTGAAAAATGTCAACTAAGTTCAGAACGTCAATTTAAACTAAATCAAGAGATCGATTAAAATTGGTAAAATCAGCCCTTAAGAAAAACTTTAAAAAAATATGTATTGTCGAGAAAAAAAGCACGCGACACTATGAATACAGATAGTCCTCGTCTCGAAGGAATTGCGAATTATTAGAGTCACTAATTTGTAAGCACGAAGCGATAAGTATTTTGAAATGTTAAACAGTCATGCGGATAATTATATTCGAATTTAATAAAAACGCTGATATGTCTGTTAAAAGAATTGCGCCAAATCTCCGTGATATTCTAGAGTATCGATTGAACGATGACTGAGTGATATGGTTATTGATGACACCGAGAAGATACCAGTAAAGAGAGCCAGCCTTATGGGATTTTGTATCTGACGGCTAGTGAATACAATATGCACGGGAGATATGCTGAAACCAGGACAGATGTTCCTGAAAGAGATTGAAATGCTATAAAATTGGTTCTAAGACACAGAATACATAGGGTCTGGACCTCCTTACAAAATTTCCTCAGTGCCGATAATGAATTCGATAAAGAATACGAAAGTTGTTATCATCCAAAGGATGGGCAATGTATCCTTGACAACGCAACGGTCAGGTACAAGCAGACTGTGCGGGTAAAGCAAGATAAAAGGACAAGAGTTAGCTGGATTATAAGCGTTCGGTATTAAACTATTGACAGAGACCTCCAAAATGTCCACTTAGCGGAGGACTTCGGCATTGGTGAGCTCAATATTCGAAAGTACTTGTCTCGAATCGTGGTGCACGGCAGCGAGGAAGCGTCATCCCTCTGAATATCCAAAAAGAAGAAGAAGTAGAAGACACCGTGGTACGAATGGTCATTCACGTAAAAAAAAGAAAAAGGAACCAACAGAGGACTCGACAGGTAAACTTTTCCCTTCTCTCCCAACGACCCTTCCTGTTAAATCGAATTAAAATTCAGTTGAAAATCTAACGCGAGTTCGCCGAAGGAATCGAGTAAAAAAAGATGTGTTACGCAACGAATTGTTTCGTTGAAAAAAAAAAAATTCCTCGCATTATTTCGTGAGTCTTATCAAAGCGAAACTGACTGACGCCTCCGGGCTCTTGAGATAAAGCGAGATTTTATGTGGGTAAAATCTAACTGGATATATGTATAACGATAATACACGAGAATCGATACGTCCTCGATAATCAATATCCCTGTGCTGCTTGTATTTATAATTCAAAGATGCTAGGTTATGGTAAACAAATTTGTGAGAGGATAAAAAAAAGCAGCATCAATCAGAGCAGCTACAATCATTAGACAGGATTGCAAAAGTAAGCGTGTCTTATTATTTCCATTCTAATCAGTGTCTACCTGCCTCCTGATATCCTCAGGTTACTTTTACGTGTACGAGATAACTTCTTGTAGTTGCATTCCTATATGCATCGTACATACAACAGAATTAAACTCGTACGTGACACTTATTTCTCACAGTTTTTCTCTCCGAGTTGATATTTATTAAATACCGTAAATCCTACCGCGTGTATTTCGTACAACGATCTTATATGTCCGGTCAGTTTGAAGATTAATATTTCCCACGCACTTTAGGTTCTTGGAGCAATGCAAGAAGCGACCGAAACTCGTCTCCTAGGTGTGTCACTTCTGGTCGAGTGGTCGGGGGCAGGTTTACCTGGCGTCCCAGAGAGTATTATACCTGGTGCTGGATGCAGTGATTACTTCACGTATTATCTTGAACACCTTCCCCACTTGCTGATGGACACTGACAGGTTTAATATTTCTTTTCAAGTACAGAGTACGTGGAATTAAGAAAAAAGATTTATTTCAACTACGCGAACTCTTGTCTTCCTGAGGCCATGACACGCGGTACGAGGATGCCTCAAGGTTTACCCGAGTACGACTAAACGCCTCCCATCCGAGAAGCCACTCTCGAACACACTGAAGACACTTACGACACTGACTGTAATGTGACTATGGTTGTGAGGCGCCTCTGTAGCCTCTGTAGGCAGTCTTAGGATGTGACTCATTCTCAGGTACGGCTCTGATATCCAGAGTGCCCTGGGTATCCTGCTAACGTCAACTGACTTTCATAAGGATACTGGTAGAATGGCGATCCACTGTGTGTCAATGAACGATGACAACGATTTTTCATATTCTCAGACTTTATTTACTTGTCGATGCTAGTATAATAATAATTATAAAATTATTATCAATATAAATATTTTGTTTTTATATAGGCACATTTTGTTATGTACATTGCAGTTTTCCCTTGGATAAATACCTATCGTTAGGTATCTCTTACTTAATTCGTATTTTATGTCTGTCGGTGTCAACTGACAATGACAATAGCAAACGTCAACACGAGCACGTTGAATAGTGAACTGCTAGATTGTTGGGCTCTGAATTGTATTGTTTCTTTGTATCCTTGAGGAATCAGTTCTTTTTCCAATCGAACAATCATTAGCTATGATATACACGAGTAAATATTGGAACTCGAATTTCCCATTGGCACAGCTGTAACTAAGGTCACGCAGCCATTTTGATTTGACCTACATGGGTTTTTTTTCCCCTCTATTATTTGATGATATCCAAGAGCTCATATAAATGTACGTGTGAGATTGTCTCGGTTTTTTCTTTTTCAAGGCTTAAGCGTAAATACATTACAATCGCGTCTCTAAGTTTGAAATTTGGCCAACAAATTCCTTAACAAACGCTCAAAAATAGAGGATATATTAATTTCGTCGATACTCGTGAGAAACTATCTTCGTTATTTCTACATTATGCGTTGTTCTCTCGACAAAAATCTCATCTCTGCCTTAAACAGATTTTATTGTAATCCGGTGATCGAATATCATGGATTATCTCTTTCGCTTTCATGACGTTACTCTTAATTGACAAATTTAAAAAAAAACTTTTTTCTTTTGTAACAACGCTCAGGCGGCAGATAAATTTTGTTGGTGCGCGAAATAAAAAAATTATCAAGCAACTTGATCACTAAGCAGAATTTTCGAAACATACTGCACAAATACCAGCCCATCGTAATTCGACCTAAAATGTAGTATCCCAAAAAAGAGAAAAAAGAGAAAGAGAAATTCTGCGCACCGGATAA
>JARQSV010000481.1:573776-624332 GCA_030142285.1 Calameuta idolon | reverse complement strand
CCCATCGTAATTCGACCTAAAATGTAGTATCCCAAAAAAGAGAAAAAAGAGAAAGAGAAATTCTGCGCACCGGATAAAATAATATCTGTCACTTAGCTATCCAGAAATGATTATTTTCAAAAGTATACCTATACAACGTACCAGAGCGTACAGTTGACGCCATTTCGCAACAACAATTATCGTATAATTATTAATAATTACAATTAACAATAAAATATGAAATATACATTTAGTTAAGTATACGCATGTACAACGATTAAAATCTTCTAATCTAGTTTAAGTATTCACGCTTCTCACAGAAAAATACATTTTTATATTGTCACGTCCGAGCAAGTTGAAAACCAGCGAGTGTCCAACGAAACAAAAAAGAATACTTGTCGCACCTCACATTTAAGTAATACCAAATATCAAAGAGAAGAAAGAGAAAGAAAAAGTTACACAAAGACTTCTGGCTAATTCAATTGAAAGTCAATAAGTCGCGTTACACCAGCCGTGCTCGAAGTTTCATCGATAACTACAATCTTTGACGCGACACGCCGTAACGTCCCAAAGAAAAGAAAACAAGTGTTTGACACCCTTAAAAATGTATATATCAAGGCTTCCCGAATAACAATTAAAAAATTTTACAACGATTTATCACAAGTATTATCCTTTTTTGCGTATATTGTATCTCCCAGAAACACATTCCCGTTTCGACCTCCGGGATAACTCGTGGCTACGTTCAATTCTCGAGAAGCACTGTAATATAAGTCCCAAGAGAGTAACAGAGAATCTAGTTGGATAGTCGTAAGGAAGAAAGCTCCATAAAGCGGAACTTCTGTCACAAGAAAACTGAAAATACCGATGAAAATTCTAAATCATCGCGTTTAACAGTCAATGATAACTCAATGAAAACATTAATCAATATCCAACGCTGTTCCTCATACATTGCACTCTTAGGCTATAACTTGCAATGTACGTATAGCATTTGTCACCCCATCTGAGTCTCGGGTTCGGTTTTGCAGTCTTGCATGGTAAGGATGTAAGGCACGACACTCCCTACGCTCACCCTGCCGATAAGGCCTGCGAAGAAGAGGTCCTCCAGGACACGAGGATTTATCGAGCGCAATGGCGCAAGCCTTAGCAGAAGACGCGGAAGTCTGTCAGAGCCGACACGCTGCTGCAATTCGTTCCACGCAGCATCCTGCAAGACTTCGACCTTCTTGCGCCACACTCCAGCCAGTACGTTATCTGTTGATAAAGAAAAGTCATGCTGATAAGAAGAAGAGATCAAGTAGATCTTGGCAGACAAAGTTCGAAGCAAGGACCAACTGGTCAATGGATCTGAATGAAGAAATATCGAACCTGCACTGAACAGAGTCAAAGCCTTGAGGTAGGCGTACTCGGCAGCATCGACTTGAAGTTTATGAAGTGAACTAACGCAGTCCTGTAATCGGCATATGTGTTCCGTGACCGATTTGACTTTGCTAGCAGTGATCTTCTCCTGTGCGATACTGGCCTGAAGGTGATTTATTATCGAAGTTAAAATACTAGGTAGTGACAAGGTGTACGCGCACTGCGCGAGACCCAATGTAAAGAGCTGACCCCAGGAGCTACGAACCAGGGTGGTTTGCACTTCTGAACTGTGAACAGAGGAACAACGAGTATTGTATTTTGATAAATGTAAAATTATGTCGAAAGACGGTCGAGCGATCTACAGTCTCGTTGATCTACTTACGGCAATGCCTGGAACGCAGGAATTCCTCGGGCCCAATGCACGGATAAGAACAAGAGCCTGGCGGCACTTTCACAAATATAATGTATAGACAAGTATGCAGGTGCTGGACTAGGCGCCCTCAACTCGAACAACGTGTGCCTTTCGAATAGCAATTGACCAGTCCATTCTTCCTCGGGTTCTCCGGAGCCGTTGACGCTCTGATAAATAAACATAAATAATCCATAGACTCATCTGTCCCGAGATCATCCAAATACAGTTCTTGGTGATTACTCTATACGGATTGATCAGTAAATAACGTACATCACCAATGAGCTTAGCCATACTGTCCAAAGCATGCGAGATGAGCAAACGTTCTCTTGCTAGGGTCAAAGGGTCACTAAGGTCGCTGTCGCTACTTTGCTCCTCCATACTGGGACTCTCAGGTTGTTCCCAGGCTGGCGGTATCTCCTGCGTTGGTTGCTGTGGCTCTGGCTTCACCCTGGTACCACGACTTCCAACCTTGGTACCACCTGAATCCCCCAGGACTGGTTTACGCTCGTGTTGAACCGCTGCAACACCCCAAGCTTGCTTATGTTTATTACAACCCACAGATTATGGGATGCAACAGCTCTCTTTTTTAATGTCTAAGCTCACGGTAGGTTCTCCCCTACCGTGAGCCCTTTTACCATGAATTCAGTGAACTTACAGTCACTGCGCATGCCCATCGCCAGACACTTCTGAAGTCGACAGTACTGGCAACGATTGCGATGATGCTTGGTGACCTCGCAGGTCTTGCTACCCCTGCACTGATAACCCAGCTGCTTCCGGATGCTGCGTTTGAAGAAACCCTTGCATCCCTCGCAGCTGATTGCACCGTAATGCCTTCCACTGGCACGATCACCGCAGACCACACACAGTTCCAAGGACAGACCCAGTCCCAGTGAGCCACGTACGTCCCTGCCTAGTTTTACCTGAATGAATATAACAAAAGAGTCTCAAGACAAGGCGCAAACGATCGGAGATGAATTTCAATGGATACTCGAAATAATTCATTCGACATCCGACAGACTACACTGATTACCTCTACGTCCACGTCGCTAAGATGCTCTATCCCACTGTGCAGATGAACCATTCCTGGAAAATTGGCCAAATTTCGAAAATCACGACCAAGCTGATGCTCTGTCTTGACGTCGTGTAGACTGTCCCCGTGATCATTCTGGTCTCTGTCCATGTCTCTCTGAAACCAATAAACCAGATTGCATGATGCAACAGAGACTCCCGGTAATGGCTATTTAATAATTCCTCAAGCCAAGCCTTCTCGCGTCCTCTCCTGCCGTTTCTCTAGGCTGCAGCCGGATCATACGCCGAGCGATAATCACTCTCGAATATCGTGCCAGCCAAGGTCGTCGGAACACGTCTGACGTACCGTTCACTAAAAGCTGTGTCACGGCATGTAAAATAGGTTTTGCAGAAGAAATAAGAATCATATACATAAGATCCATTCAACGACAACTTCAAGTCAATGCAATTCAAGTGATCCTCGTGAACTGCGACCTTGATCCCTTGGATCAAATTCAAAAGTAATTTCTTCTGCGTCAAACGCACTACTGCGCTATCGTGACTTGACGGCAGACGCGTAAAGCTTGATTCATAAGAAATCCAATTTACCTCTATCTCTGCATCTCCACTGTGATCCATGCCAGGATGATGTGGCAAACCGCGAAAATCCATTCCCACCGTGTGATCTGCCTCGTTCTCATTCAAATTCTCGTGATCGCGCTGCTCTCTATGATCTTTGTCCATGTCTCTGAAAGTCATGAGACAAAAGCATCCTATATAGTACACAGAAGATCAATCATGCTCGATGCCAAGTTCTATGACGGTTCTGTAAGGCAAAATCAAATTTATACATTGAAATTGTATCGCGGTGGATATTTAATACAGATTCGATCATGAGACTCGATTGAATATCTCGATGGATCAATGGCGGACGAAAATCCGATGAAAATAATCGTCAGTCTCAAGAAGTAACGCGGATCTCGAAGGACCTCCTTGAGTTTTCCTCTGGATGGAATTTTCATTGATCATCCTTCGTTTGGCAGAGTCGACGGAAACCATTGAAGGCTAATGGTTAAGACCCATTAAAAAATAACAAGGCGAATATAATGACCTATAGACAATGACAAAAGCCATAGTTAACAATGACGTAGTACTTGTTAAATGACTCGACTGACATCTAAACGTTATCCAGGTATAAACAATACCTAAAACTCTCATAGATCATTCATGGGTTAGTTGTTACAATTAACGTTAAAACCTCCAAATAAATAATCAATCTTGATAACGGTAACAAAAGTCTCATCTGTCAACGAGTACACGACGGTTCACTAAGTTATTGTAAAAAAAAAATAAGTATAAAATTTATTACACAAAATCATTTAATGCTGACTTCGTTGCACTTCCTCATATCCTGACTTAACACGGCGACGTGGGTTTTGTTAAAAAAAATTTTCTAAACTGTTCCAAGCCAAATTTCTATTTCGATTATCGATACGTTATTAAGGTCGAGCTTCTGCCTGCTGAACTTTCTTGGTTATAGCTGTGGGTTACACGAGCGACGTATTCCTTTCAGAGTATCAAAGCGTGTTGGGTGAACGTAGTCTCTGGTACAAGATCTGGATGTCATTTTGTATCACTGAACGATTGCTAACACTCGAAAGATGCTGAGGATAAGCTTGAGAATCAGCAGGGTCTAAGAGCAGGATGCTCGAACGGTCACTGGAGCTCTTAGCCGATGCTGCCGAGCAAGTGGTATCCTAAGAATGAAAACTAGAGCGTTTGCCCTCATCCTGCTGGCCTCCTGGTCTTTCCCTCCTACCGGGATTTTAAGAAGTGAAAGAGATGGTCCCGCAGTCCGAGGCTCTTCTGTTCCTATGCGGTATGCGCGGCTCTGCATGCCGATACCCAATGCTCCTTGCTATATTCTACCTGTCATAGAGCGTGTGGTCCATTTACCTGTGCTCGGACTCCCATCAGTTCAACTACCAACAGCTACTCTACTGGGCCAGTAACGTATCGAGATACTTTGGAGCCACCTTCAACGGACGCTCCTATTAGAATTAAGTTACAGTTAAGAGAAGGTACTGACGGTGGTTGAAAAATTTTTTTGGAAAATTTTTTTTTACTAGCAACGAACTTTCTTACCTTGTTAAAGAAATATCCAAAGAGTCGGGGTGACCTGATGGCTTATCGATTGTGAAGAAATTTTGTCTAGTGCCGAGAACACCTCACTGGATTGGAGGCAACAGTGTGGTAAGTGGGTAGTGGTGGTGATCGAAAAAATTTCTAACTCACTCAACTGTATCTAGACGCTTTGTGAGGCAAGACGAAAAATTTTATATTATTTCAAAAGAAAAGTATTTTGTCCCATGAGATCTGTCACTGGTTTGATTCGTCAGAATGAGTTGAGAATGGAAAAAAAAAAAGAAGCACCTGGCGGTCAATTCCACCGTCCAGTGTAGACGGGCCGACCGTTTACCGGCGACTGTACGGCGTAGCCAGGAAAGGTCACCGTGAGTTGAAAGTGTACCGAGGTAGCCATTTCGTGCGACGTTTTCGATCGGCCGGGAGTGTAACTTCGAAAAGCGTCCCTCTCACTTTCGTGAAACAGACGAATCTGCGTCTCGTGAATTTACGTGTGTCTGAAGATACGGAAGAGATTGTGTAAAAGATTATTGCCCACGAGCATCAAGTTCACCGTGAATTCCGTAGCGCGTTAGCGCGCACAGCTAAGAAAGAGAAATAAAACAGTGGATGAAAAAGAAAGATGACAATAGTAAATAAACTATATAATCCGTACCATTGTTATATATTTTTTTTTAAAGATCCTACGATTTTATTCCTGATTTCACATAAAACCAGGTAGATGAAAACGTTGAGAATTTCAATGAGTTAAAAAATTCCGTAGTTGACATTCAGCTTCCTCGAGGACACTATTATATCAGGTAGAATCAATCTTCTTGTAGATATATATATATATATATACACGTCCTAATCGTAACAGACTACCAGTCGGTTACGTGTTTGAACTCGACCGAAAGCTGAGGAGTTTAAAAGCAACCTTGCACAGGTGAACGCAGAGACAGTAACAACTGAGCCAACCTGACTGTCCGTTCTCTGCACTGGCAGGTTGGCAGGTTGGCAGGTCACTCTCTTAGTGCTACGAGAACGACCAGGTGCATTCTCGCGCCGCTTGCCTGCTTTTCCTATACCTGAGTTCTTCACGCTAGCGCAGCCCGTAGTGGTGGCCCTAAGACGTTTGTAGGTTATGTCACGAGATGGTTTACGACTTACGGCTCGCAGGCCTCCCGCCTCGTGGATTTACCGGAGAGACGGGATATAAGTTGTGAAGAATTTTTGTAAGGTTAATCATTAATTACATAATACCTTTAATATTTCACAACGTACCAGTCCCTTGGAGATTTTGGATAGACAAATATTTAACGCCAACGCCCGATTTGCATTCTTTGGTACGCGAGCGCTCGCGCCTATTGCCAGGTGCACCAAGAGACTCGTGAAAAGACTCCTGTGTCTTCGTAAGGAGTTATGTACGCCTCGGCAAATGAAGACTGTGGGACGCGTGGGGTCCTGCGGCAGGGATGTGGCTAATAAGTACCTTCGCTCGATTTAAAGTGTGATATATCTTCAATGATTTTCATTTAGTCCAAGCGAACGTCGAGAAGGCCTAGGTTTAATTGGGAGTCTGTGTCTCTCTGAATATAGACGCCATACGCCGCTATAAGCTCTCCGTATATGATTGCCGATAAACCCTCGTAAATATTGTGATATTAATTATACGCTCGACTGTCCCAGGGCATCGTAAAATACCACGAGTAACCGCCACGTGTTACGATTCTTGCTTCTCGGCAATCAGTGCGACGCCATTAATCGACATTCCGTTCGACCTTTGACGTCGAATTAGTCATCGAACTTCAACAAGGATTTCGAGCACGCGTTCACTTCTTTTTACGTATGCATTTTGCGGCACGCGATAAACAATAATCGGCGCGAATTCTTATCGACAAGGAGCGAGGACATCGATACCGTGGCAAGAATTTATTTGAAGTTTAACGACGTGTTTCACTGTTTTGAAGAGACAAGTGCGCAACGCGCATGCGCAACCGTTTGGTCCTATACGCGGATGTCAATTCGAACGGCTAAATCGTAAAACTGATAAAGTTTTGTTTTTTTTTACAAACAAAAAAACACATTATACCTACAATCTACAAAATCAATTTCAGCTAAGATTCAATGCTTAGGAGAACCGTGTATTCTTGTGAACCGTAACCTTTAACTCGGCCATATTCAGCTGTCTCATAATTCTTGTAACTGCGACATCCACTAGAAATAGCCATAGAATAAGTAATTATGCGTAACTATTATATGGTGATGCTGGCAAAGAGATCTGCCAGGTAAAAGATCACTGCTGAGTTTGAAGGTTATTCCCGTGTTCGTTTGTCCAAGAAACCAGCAGGTATTTTTTTTATATTTATGCCACTCGATGCACCAAAGACCGGCAGTGATATGTCATCTTTTTTTTTTATTCACCCGTTACATAGCACCATAACAGGTGACACGTAATTCAAGGTATTCTTTTGCGTATGACGAATATACATACTCAAAGAGTATTGAACAAGAATTCGTTTGTACTTGTTTTTAAATATGCTTGACTGTCCATTTTTGTTCTATTCACTCGCAACATCAACAACGATGCTAACCGATGATAGTCGATCGTGTCTGGCGAAACAAATTGATGTCAGACTGGGCGCACGATACGCTTGTAAATGATTCATATATATATATATATATATACACATAGAGCTACAGTGCGTTTAAATATTACGTATACATTGACTTACAAAACATTCGTCGCGGCTTTTTCATCGATATCAGAGACGCTGCACGTATTTTTAACAGAGACACGTTTGTATTCGCGATAGGAAAACGCCTTCCGTGAAGTCCGTGCTAATAATGTGATAAATCGTGTTTTTCAGATTGAATAAAACAAAAGAATGTCGGATACACTCGTACGCGTACGTGGATAAAAATACTAAGGAGTCTATGAATTGAGACGTAGATGTAAAATAGGTTAAGAAAACACGAGAGAGCCGCTTAGGTTTCGTCAGGTTGTAAACATACGTGCGTAATTTCACGAGACGCATTTTTTTTTTTTTCATTCCTGAGATTTGACAATGACGAATATTATTCTCGAGTTTACGATGATCCCGAGTGCACCAGAAGTTTTGTATTGTTTTACAGCTTCTCGGCCATTTACGAAGATGAAGATATGACGCACCGAGCAGGGCGTGCACGCAGATCGCTTCTCTGTGGGCGAACCTTGGCCCCAAGAGGTTCGCAGCAAGCAAAGCCTTCGGTAACGTTTAAGCCACGAAAACAAAAAGGTCTTGGGTTCACGATAAGGACGATGACAGGCGAGCTCTTACCTTTATCACTGGATGCTACGATGAATCCAAGCGCCCATCATTTGGCCAGTTGACAGCTGCTACCAGACTTCGCCACCCATCTACGGGTTAGAGTTCATAACCTCTTCTAACCTTTACTTTACCTTTCCATTGCCCCCTGCCCCCCTAGCTGACCGCCCAGTCCCACCGTTCCCACCGTTCACCTTCTTGCCCACTCGACATTGCATCTACGAGCATGAAGCAACCTAATGTGTATAGATCAACCACGTCGAGCGAGTCATTCGATCTCGACCGTGGCGCCAACTAGAACGGACGATCGAGGAACTAAATTTTTTAAACTGTACTTGATTTCACATAGCAATTTAAAAAGTATACAAGAACGAAAAAACAATTAACTGGAACTTGACCTTAGGAAACATTACTTAATTAAAATTTTTTTTAACTAACATCGTCAAAGGTAGTATCTGCCAAATGGGTTAGAAGAGAGATACCTATGTCATTGGAAGAGATCGGGGAATCTTAATTAAAACAATATAAATTATAATAAGCCTAACAACTTTTAATTACAGGGCTAATGAGATGAACGTGAAGATCCTAAAAGTTTCAATTTATTGTAAATAATATTGTTATATCTGTAGAACACAGCCGATCCGGTATATACCTATTGAGAAAGCGTATCTCGTCTAGTGTACCCTTTTTTTTTCAAAAACGCATTTGAAAACCCGTATTTCAATATTTCAATTACATAGCCTGCATTAGCGTTACATTAGTTATTCTAGAAGAACTTTAAACGAACTAATTTATGATACAGGAGATTTTGTAACTGTTAAATGTGAAATGGATTGTTCAGTTAACAAAGGCTCTTGCCAGCGTATTAACATTTATATCATTCAGATGGCAATGGTAGATACGCATGGTATCAACTTTCCAGCTATTAGCGAAAATTCGGCATTTGCTCACTTGTTCCTTCTGAGAAGAAAGTTTCATATAAATGTAACGTATTTGAAAAATGTGTCATAATACTAATCTTTTAACACTATTAATAATTTCAATGCTGGTTCCTGTCAGACAATCTCTGATATTATCAGTATCTCTATAATAAGCGCGGCAAGTATAATGTCAAGGCTGAAAATTGCCAAAAAAACTA
Source organism: Calameuta idolon (assembly GCA_030142285.1). Lineage (NCBI taxonomy): Eukaryota > Metazoa > Arthropoda > Insecta > Hymenoptera > Cephidae > Calameuta > Calameuta idolon. The sequence goes on along the minus strand of JARQSV010000481.1, from coordinate 615,007 downwards.
TTTGACTCCGTCGCATTCTAATCAATACAAAATACATAGATATAATTTCAATAATTATAATACATCACGTAATTGGCTACCTAGAATATTAATGCGGAGATGTCATGTGTTATCACATTAATGTTATAATTTAGTCGATTGAGATTGTCTTTCTAAAGTACTACAAGTGCAATTAGATTACCTTTGATTTGTATATCCAGTTCCATGTAAAATGTTCAATTATTTGTTGTGACATAGTGCCGTTAAATGGCCCATAAAGTATAGGAATTTTTTATAAGTATTTCATCCATATACTTTTGCAAAAGCTTTTATTCCAATAAATGTGAGAGTTCTTGGAAATTTTTAGAAAGACATTCTACGCTCCTCTTAATGTTATGAGCATTGATAGAATATAAATTTAAAGTTGAATTGTACATTTTGCAACAATTTCTTTTCAACGTATTTACCAAGCAGTAACACAAGGCACTGTCACTGTGATTAATAACATGTAGAAAAAGTTCCACGTTTAAGTTTTGAAGAAAAAAAAGTCATAAATGATCACGCGATTTTTAGTCTAAAAAAGATCATATTAATAGACACGTATCGATTTTTGTTATTACATCAATCCTATCTACTAGAATTGAATTTGAAGTACTTTCGATACGTACGCTCACGAATATATACATGAACACTTTTGCTAAATATTTATGTGAAAATTGGAAATAATTTATAATTGTCTTTTATGACTTGATAATTATTCTTCAGAGAATGCGCGTGTTTGATTAAATTGTCAGGCGATTATGACTGCGGAGACGGATTTATAGAAGAAAGCTTTTGTACGTTGCACTTTATGATCTTGAGTTTTATTGCACACTTTAATAATTATTTATGAAACTATTTAATAATGTATCCTGCATCCTCATGAAGGCTCGTGGATAGATATGAAAACAATAAAGAAACATCGTTAACAATTAAGACAGAAAGTTCAAGAATGCATCCCAAGATCAATCAGACTTCTAATATTGTGCTATATCATCAAGATATTTTTTAATATTCGTAAAAATAAGAAAACTGCCCCTTTTTTTCAGCATTATAAAAAATTTGATCTCTAGTCAAACAGTTTATCAATAAGATCAATAATACAAGTTATTAGTACTTGTGAATTAATATTAATGCTATCTCTAGTAAATATATCCATCTTTTTATGTAACTTATACTAAGATATATAATGTTACATACATTGAATATCGAAAGCATCACAAGGATTTTATGCATAACAGTTTTTTCTTGTTCATTCGTCGATTATTTTGGTATTACTATATATTCATAGCATACTAAAGTTACATACGATTAATTAATGGTAGATAGACATTAACGGTCGTATCTACAATTCATGTGCTAGCAAATCCGTGATGTTACTAAGATTCAATAATATGTCCAGCGTAGAGCAGTATTTGATCATAACTGTATCACACATATCTGAAAGTAACAGTGCTTCTTAAGTGCTTCTTACCCTTGTAACTTTGTCGTTCACTGGAAAATTTCTAACATTCTTTTAACTTAACACTCACCAATAGCAAAAAAATCTATGCACTCTAATGGCCAAACACCTCTTGACTTGCAAACACAATGTAAAGAAAACCATCAGGATCTTTTTCCCTTTGATATAATTGTGACATAGTCATACTACCACTGGCCATACTTCTTTGGTTGACCAACAGAAAAAAGGCCTGGGTCGGATGAAGCTGTAGCCTGCGTCTAAATTATTAAGAATAAATAAATACATTGTTATCACTGCATAGTTCTTATTACTACATCCATCTCACCTAATGATTTTGATCAGTTCCGCAACTGTTAAGTGATCAGGTATCAGAAACTTGGACTTGTCCATCAATGGCAATTGTTTCTCCCCATAATATCGTTCAACTATTACAGGAATCTTATTTGGATATTGTTCTCTTATTAATTCCACATCTGCCATGCGCTGTGCTGAATTTTTAAAAGCATGAAACAAATAAGGAGTATCCATTGGCTAAATTATAACCTTAATCCCTCGATAGTACTGCTCGCAAATATAAGAAAACTCAATAATAATTATCAAGAAGTAGACTATTTGTCATCAAATGAATCTCAATCCACTATAGATAATACAATCTTCATCGAAGGTCAAAGTGGAACTAAAAATAAAAATCCAAACGTAATAAACCAATAGACAGAACTAAGAGATCTTACAATGAGCAATGTACTGCAACAATAATCTTATTACGAGAACAAGAATAAAAAGAACAGAAGATATTATTAATCAGGTTCCACTAACCCCTTCAGAATCTTTCAAACTTATTATTTTGCATCCCTCATATATGTCAAGCGATAACTCAAAATAAATATGATATTTCGTTATTATTACCCACCAAGGGGACGCTTTTCCTTAAAAGTCTTCGGTGTTAAACTCATTCTCGATTTACTGTTTCACCCGACTATCAACTACTACGACTTATTTCAATGATGAATATCAGCTGCGAGCCTTTGTGAATAATCCCCCGACGGGTCAAAATAATGGCAACGTGACGCTTCCCCAGCGTCAGGTTGTACTGCGTTAGCTTTGATCGCTTTGACTATGCACAATCGATAAACATATGTTCCACGACAGCGTAGCCGATCGGTGCTGCCAGCACAAAATAATGCGGCCTTTCTTCAAACCAACTAAAGCCATCTTTATTTATATTTTTTTTATATACAAAAGCATGTAATCAACCGTGCAAAGTAACAGGCGCGGGGAAGGGAGGAGGTCTACCATAGACCAAGAGTAAAGTAACATAGTCAGGAAACCATACGGCCAAAGTCAGTATCAGTGAAAGCCGCAAGAATAAATTTAGTAAAATATTCTAAGATATCTACAAAAATTCAAAACAATATACCGTAACTTGAAAAAATCTCGTGATCTCTCTGTAAATTTGATTTTCTTTCGTATATTCTGGCTATCGATAAATAAATATATTTAAAATAAGATCCACGAGTTGTCGATAATATCCGCTACGTGTCGCGACATGCGTTTCTCACAGGTAGATCACAGCTATATACGTTATGTTCTATGGGGGGGGCTGCCGTCCAGCAACTTCCTCGGCGATTGGATATCGCAAGTGTGTACGTGAGAGTGCGTGGGTGAGCAGCAGGCGTTTTCTTTATGGACGGAGGGAGAACACGCTCCCCGAGTGTTCCGCGTTGGCCGACGGTTCTCTCTATGAAAACTCGTGTGAAAGCGCGAAAAACCGCAAGCGGAGAGCCGTGGCCGTAGCGTGCGCGTGTTAGCGTAGATAGGAAGGATGGAAGAGTGTTGAAAGAATCGAACGCACCTTCTCCACGAGTGACGGCTCCTGGATAGAAGAGAGAGAGGGAGAGAGAAAGAGAGAGAGAGAGAGGGAGAGAGTTAGAAAAACTAAAAAAAGAAGTGACCATCCAAGAAGGAATAAGTGAAACATCGTCGCGATCCTGGCCATCGTCGTCGCGAGTCGTCAAAGAGAAAAGTATCTCGGAACACCTGTGCCGGATGTACAGTTATACGAGTTAGTTCGGAAGTCAAATAATTCTGACGTTTCATCAGGACGCTATGAGAGACTGACATCGGTTCTCAATAAATTCTCATATTATTCGTATAATAGTTTCAACTCAGCGGAATTTGGGCAAAACGATAATTCAAATTTCTTCGGAAATTTATCAGAGAATTACACAGGCTTCTGTTTCCTTCGTACGTACGTCTCTACGTCTGGCTGTCTGGCTCCCTCCTCTTACTCCACTCACCCGGCACAACAGCCTAACGGGGGTACAAAAAGAATAAACATGGTGGTGAGCGTGCGAGAGAGGTAGCGACTGAGCAATCCCAGTGTGTCAGAAGCTAGCGAACGGACCCCGACGTGGGTTCTTTGTCTCACCCGGGTGCAAAAGGATTGTACGTGAAAAGCAGGATAAAGAGAGAGAGAGAGAGAAACTTTCATTGCAACTTGAAGAATTTTCTGTGAGCCAACTGTCCACGGAACATCCTCGTTCATCTCCAGGGAGAGAGCATCAGCTGTACTTAAAGTCAGTCCATCCTGAGAGCCACGGTATAGGAGGATCCTGCTTATGGACCTCTACTTTCGTCACGCTGATGACCACGAATGTTTCGTTACTTGTATCAAGATATTGTAACTCGACGATTTATCATCCTGGAAAAATAAACGAGTTAAACCTCGTGGCGATTTATTCGTCATACTCGCGATACTAGTGAACCAAGACACGTTAGAGATTTGGATGCATGTGAATCGGTGATAAAATCTGAGAACCTCGTGCGACCTGCGTTTGTTGTATATGGAAAACGAAATCTTTGTGGATATTCAGAAGGGATCATCTTTGATGGATTAAGCAATCAAAGAACCCAGAGATTGCTGTTCTGGAAGTGAAGGTATTAATTAGTGAGAGTTAATAAGAAGCAGTCAGTGATTATTTGCCTTCATTTTAATATTATTATTTTCTCTGTAACTTTAAGGTGATCTTGTTGTGAGAGGGACTGCAACGTATGAGATCCTGCAGGAGTCATCAAGGGTGTCCAGTGTGTACAGTGTTTGGTGTGTCGAAGAAGGGAGAGTCAGTGAAGGAAGTAAAGAAAGTGAAAATGATATTGTGAGACAATATTAGGGTTGTTTCGTGTACTAATTGTAATTCAAGAGCATTGGAACACCGATGGAAATCGAAATAGAGTAAAGATTAAGATGAAGTTTTAGATCTCATCTTCGTCGTCGTTGTCGTCGACGTTATTAGTCGGTTGTGTGTTGGGCTTCTGGTAGTTCGTGATATCGATTGACACGAAAGGAAAATCGAGCGAGGGTGGAAAGCACGGAAGTGGACGCAAAGGCCACGCTCAGTTCAGGACACGAGGAAATTTCTCGGTGTATTTTCGGCTGTGGAAAAAGTTGAATGGAGCGGAGTCATCAAACTTGCCCGGCCCGGTGCCAACAACCTCTGAGCTAGACAGCTCATGATGCGTTTGCCCTCGTGCACGATAGATTATAAAATTAGACGTTCGAAACCACACTCGAAGGTAAAAGGGATACGACGGACAAAGCAAAGGAGACACGGTGAAGTGAACGAGGAGGAGAGCGACGCGGAATATCGGTGAATGAAGGGACTTTCGAAGTCTGTTCGGAAGTGACGTCAGGAAGTGACATCATAGTTCCTTATTTACTTTTACTTTACTTTTTTAAATTTTCATCGCCATCAACGTAAACGTCGCCCTGACCTTAACATCATTTTCAGACATCCTACTGTTTATACGTACATCCTGTTCAATCAGTGTTTGTGTCTGGGAAAATTGGAGCGACACGGTTTTCTTATTTTAACTACCACGTGCCGTGGACGATGTATTAATTTGCAAGGCGAATGTGAATCTTGCAAGGCCGTGAAGAGAGTTCAACTTCTAGTCTACTGCATTTAGACGAGTGTATTTCTCGAATGATATTTTTTAAACTCATGACGATATCAAACTGCACGGATTTTGAGGAAGGTGCATGCAGGAAACAGTTTTGACAGTCTTCGACTTGGGAAGGATCTCTTGGGATTTTCTGGAAACGTACCTCTGCCAAGTCACCGATAGCAGTTTGAGGATTTTTAGAGACTGTTATTTTAATGTATATCACTTGCATCTTGCGAGGAGTAGAATTCAAGCTACTCATCCATTTGAATACCCATAAGAGTGAGACTGAACACATAACAAATCACTTAGACGACTAATTTATTTAACAAAACTAGAAAAGAGGGAAGTTACGCTGTGGAATCTATAGAAGAAATTATGTACCAACGACAACTGTCACAGGAAGATCAGCAGCAGTATCCGACCAAGATTCACAAAGATATAGCTTCCAGTATGGTGACAAATACAGAATAAAGTATTCTCGACTACGCTGAACAATAACACTGTCTCTAGGTAGCATTAAATTAAATCAAGAAGAATGGACTGTACTAGAACAGCGTTTACAACGTTTTAAAGATAAGTTTCATAGAGAAGATGCGTCGCAATTGCAGAAGGAGAAGATGCTGACACCAGTGCTTTGAAACTGTGCCCCGATACATTAAGAAATACAAAGAAATGCAGCACCTTGGAGGAGCCAGGGCATAATATCAAGACTTCTCTGTTAAATGGGCACAAATGACTAGCTTAACCTTAGCAGCCAATGCGATCGAGATGCCCCTGTCAAGACCAAATCCGTTTGCACCCGCGAACGCAATCTCCACGCAAACGTATATCTCGACGAACGAGAACAACTACCTTCCTCCACTGAAGGGAGGCAGTCTAGTTCTAAAGCAAGGCGAATCTCCACCAAGCCACCTGACTCACGCAAGTCACGTCGTAGGGACACACTTGCCAAGTCTGGGATCGAGCGCTAACAACAGCCTACAAAACTTAACTAGCAACTCCGATAGCTTAAACCTGAGTCTGAGTTCGCACACAAGTCACACGAGCCATAATAGCCACAACTCCAGTCACAATTCTCATTCTCAGCCGAACAGCCAGTCCAGCAGTCCTATGGTGAAAAATGGACGATCGGACGGTAACTCGAGTGGCGGAAAGCCCAAGACTATGACAGTCACACCGGAGATAGTTTTAAAGCTGTACATGAACAAATTAACGCCATACGAGTATCATGAAATCTTTAACTATAAGCAAATTTACTTTATAGGAGCCAATGCCAAGAAGAGGCCAGGGCTCATAGGCTATCCCAACAATCATGATTACGATAACGATCAGGGCTCCTACATCCATATACCTCATGATCATGTAGCCTACAGGTACGAGGTACTCAAGGTTATCGGGAAAGGTTCCTTCGGCCAGGTTGTCAAGGCGTATGATCACAAGACCCACGAGCACGTAGCCTTGAAGATGGTCAGGAACGAGAAGAGATTTCACCGGCAGGCCCAGGAGGAAATCAGAATACTGAGGAACCTCAGGGAACAAGATAAGGATAACACGATGAACATCATTCACATGTTCGATTCGTTCACCTTCCGGAATCACATGTGCATTACCTTTGAACTTCTTAGCATTAATCTCTACGAGCTCATCAAGAAGAACAAATTCCAGGGCTTCAGCTTACAGCTTGTTAGGAAGTTCTCCCATTCTTTACTTCAGTGTCTCGATGCACTTCACAAGAACAAAATTATACACTGTGACATGAAGCCTGAGAACGTTCTTCTGAAGCAGCAGGGTCGCAGCGGCATTAAGGTGAGCATTCACATTTATTTTTCGTTGCGACACTTGACTGACCAATCGCCCAATCAACCGATCCAATTCTTTTGTTTCCTCAGTAACCTGCCTCCATGAAAAAGTTGAAGTCTCAAGCGTTATCGACCATCACTCATTTTCACTGACTGCTGAGTAAAGCATGAGTGTATGCCAGTAATCAATCTCATGCCAATAATAATCTTGCATTGACAAATCCAATCAAACTGTACATTTATCCAGGTTGCAATGCCACGAACAACAAGAGTTTTCATTGTCTGGTTCGATATCGTCACGCCACTGGTTCGTTGCCAAAAATCCGTTACAATTTGCCATTCGGAGTCAGTCTCGTCCTGAGGCACTTATCGTGCAGAATCAGGTTTCAAAAATTCACTGTACCGAATGTCATTTGTAAACATCAGGAACTGTGAAGAATATACGTGAGATTCTACGCATCAGAATTGACGTGTCATTAGTACAGGTGTTTTTTACCGTTTTCAAAATCGCTTCAAGAACTTTCATTATATCTGTTCGATCATCATAATCGTCATCCGATAATTCGCCTAAAGATCATCGGTATGAAATTTTGCAATGATTCTTAAAATTTTCAAATATTCTAATCGACCTGTTAGATTATTCTTCATGTATACGATAATCAAACATTTGTTCAGTCCTACCAAATCATGCCGGACGTAGGTATAGTACAGCGCGTTAAACTTTTTGTTTACCTAAAACATAGCAAATAATAATGTGCAGCCAGGAAAACTCGGAGGTAGAAATACGTAAATGATAATTCATTCTCGCTCCGATACCTCGAGCGAAGCAATTAACTAAGTATCCATCGAGAGTCGTTAAAACTATCTGTATAACGGGTGTACGTAAAGTACAGAGGAGATTGTCAGCGTTAGGGTACATAACAAACAATGAGTAAATAGCTAATGGCGATCGTACGATATGGAATAGCAGTTAATGCCATATCACTTTTTCTCCTTTGCAGTACTGCTATACCTATACGTCAGTCCATACGACCAGATACTGTAAAAGTATTTGGCCAGGGTATAATCGTACGGACGGGTTCGTTCTACCGACCAGCGATGACTACCGTTATCAGGAAACATTGCTGCCACTGAAATAAATATTGGAATCGCTGTCCGATTCGCCTAGTCGAGTTAGATCAATGACTTTGTGTTTTAAACGTTGCTTAGAAATTGATTGGCGTCATGCACATAACCTACAATTCTCGTTGCGTGTATAACGATAGTAAATTGCGCTTAAAGAGGTGATTAAGCGTGACGTGATTTTCTATTGTTAAAACAAAGAAAACGATACTTGAGTAATCAGTTGCTTCGTAGGACTTAGGCATTCGTCTGTGTAGGCATTCGTATTTTATATAGGACGCAGGCATATATATATATGTGCGTTGTGATTTGTGGAATGATATAAAAAAATAAGCTATCTAGGGATATAGTGACTTGTATGGGATTCGCGTAGTGTACATGTACATATGCCATATGATGTACATATGACACGCTTTAGGTATTGTCTAGGGATATTCGTGTTGCTGTCTCTGACAATAAATCACTTTAGGATTTGCGCTTAGGAACACTAGGGAATTACGAACTGTTCCATTCGCTCTTATAAATCTTCTTTCCCTTTACCGTTGCGGTTATCGATTTGCTTCTGGTAATTGCACGATTTTCTTTCTTATGGGATTTCGAGGTTATAAAAGAAAATTTAACGCGATTCTCTAGGTGTTGTACTGAGAGAGATAAGAAATTGTGAACGAAGGAGGGTCTTGTGTTTAACTTTTTCCTTTTTTTTTTCTTTATACATTTCTCTCTCTCTCTCTCTCGCTCTCGCTCTCGCTCTCGCTCTCGCTCTCGCTCTCTCTCTTCTAGTCCTTTACAGCTTGCTTAATCCAATCTGCAGCTTCTCTTTTCCCCAGAGAACTTTTTCCCTGTACCAAAGACGCGTCCTGTCCTCGGGCTAAATATAAACCACTTAGTCCTTATTCACGGGTTATTTTTAAAAGCCATATTTTGTCGTCCCTCCGTATTGCTGTTGTTGTAGTATCAGTCCCGGCCGTCCTGGCTATGTTACTTGGATGGTACAGTCCCTTTACTCGGTTGCCAAGGGAGTCAGGGTTATAGTTGCCGTGGAGTCAGGTTTTCTTGTTGATCATTTTCTTTCTCTTTCTTTCCTTTTTTTTTTCTTCTTCAAATCGGAACTTGACCCTCGCCACTGGTTACTGTCTGAGGAACAGCCAAGACACCAGCTACGATAATGAAACGTATCCTCGACACTGCAAAGGTCGTTGAGAGTTCATAGACTCGAGTGGAATTTACGAGTAAGGAATTATATAGTCACCCGTGCAGCTTACGTTCACGGAATTCGAACGAGTCAAGGTAATAAAGGAGACTACCTGGAGTATGGCCCTATTGGAATTTGGGAGAGTTGTCAATCTTACACGGAGAATATTGCTTCTGGCTGTATGAACTGAATTTTCTTTTTTCTTCTTTCTCCTCTCCTATTTCCTCGTATTTTAGTTCTGTCTTATCGTCACTGGCTCACCTAATTAATTGTATGGCACACGAGCACGTTACTTCTTAAATAGTAATTATGGTCGACGTTAACCTTTTTTTTTTCCTTCCCGAAGATCTCTTAAATAAGTCTTGGGACTCGCGTTCACCGACACGTCGTTCGAAAAGGCAGAGATGTAAAAATAGGACGGAAATAGGTTCACGGTTTTTCTATAAATACACTCTGACTACGATACCGCCATTTTAACGTATCGTCTACCGTCAGATTTATTCGATAACTTTACAATCGATTCGTTGCGAATTTATTGCGTACCTACGTTCAGAGCGGCTGGAGGTCGAGAATCGAACGGACGTTGATTTGACTCTTGTGTTCGAATGCTGCGTACGTCGCGTCGCTGGAAACGAAAGGACGTGGATGAACGTTGAATTTCTAGCCCTTTGCTCTTAGTCACGCAATGTCAGGTAAACATTTGATTCCTAAAAATTTTATAATCGATGATCGACGCAATTCGATTTTTTTTTTACTTTATTTTATTTGCGTATATGGTAAGCCTCGCTTGACCTTTGCAGTGAAATTATTTCCACTCTCTTTGTTGTCCAAGTACCACGTGTAACCGAGTCAATGAAACTTCCTGTCATTGTGCAATCGTTCCGTTTCTCAGAAATACTTGACTGTCTCTTTTTAGTTAACCTAACCTAACCAGTAGAAAGATACTTACTTATCCAAAGGACGAGCAATGGTTATATCCCAGGTAGTCGGTTAACTTCAGGGAGAAGAAAACCCATACACAAGGATAGCCTTAACATTCCTTTCGTGACCGGAAGTTATATCAGTAATGGCGGATTCTGTTTCCAGTGCACTTTCGTACGATAACAATTCGTTAAGGGATAAACATCTTTCTGTCAAAAACACTCTTTACAACGTTCACCCACATTTCGTGGCTCCGTGAAAGCTGCGACGCGTATTTGAAAATATAACGGACATCGAGCGCGGTCCTCGAAGGCCAGGATCGAAATGACGTCTGAACTATGAAATAATTTAAATTCGATATCACTGACCAATTTGCACCGCTTGACCTCGATAATTCAATCCTCGATAAAGCACACTAATCTCCGTAGTAAAAACATTAAAATTCAATCTTTTCTATGATTATCCCGCACAGTCTCCTGGTAGTATTAATGCCAACCCTAACCTTCAAATATCAAGCGGAAAAATAGCACGGATAAATTTACACCACCGAATAACGATCAACTAAATTCTCAGAAGGCCTTTATATCAACCATTGACATATTGTTTTAATACTCAGTGACAAGTGCCAATAAATATAATTCTTTCCAGGCATTATATATCGCTTCGATTCTTCTATTAACGTTCCTCGGGTATACTCGGTATTATTCGTGTCTCCGCGGGCACTGGGATCGAGGCTACTTTCGTTGGACAGGAGGAACGACGGACTCCCGTTAAGAGTGAATCGCATTCTAAGGCCGTCGTTGCTTCTATGAATATCTCCGGTCTCCTTCGATCGCTTGAGTTACGTAACAATCAATACCTCCAACCGTAGTTCGATCCAAGTGTCACAAGTTTTACAAGTAGTCTCCAGCAAAGCTTCCATGACTGTCAGCGACATTCGAAAGGACAGAAGTTGTTTTATGGGTTTCAAATATTCGATCCTCTCTTAGCACGGCATTAAATATCAAATTCTCGAAAAACGAGGTTAAAAGGTTGTCACGAAACCACATGAATTTTTACTGTTTCGATTAATTATTGATTTTTTTTTTTCAAATTTATACCCACCGTTACGCATAACGTCTCTTAATCGTTCCACTCGTAAAATTCTTACCCACGACGAATACGCGCGCGCTCTTTAAACTTTGCTGGAAATCTAAATAAACCTTTTTACCTCGGCCCTTCAATCCTTATCGTACCTTTTGTTATGACAAAGGCGTTCCTTTGTCTCTTATCGTCCCTTCTCTGCCATTACAGGACGGTTTCAAAGATCACGTATAACAGTACTCGTGAACGGTATCACGTATACACGTTATCGTTATCGTATCCCTTGCTGAGCCTTGTGAAGGATGACTGTACACAGTGGACATTACGTATTTAGATAGGAGAGTTGTATAATATCAGGAATTTGTCAATAGAACGTGAAAGTCAAAGATACGACATTTAGTTAAGTATTATGTATACGCGTCAACGGCTTGTTAATTATTGATAGTCCGATCCCCGAGTCTACAGCGATTAATAATATACATATAGATAACACCAGAGAATCATTATATTGATATATCTGTATATTTATAGCTTAGCTTTATCATTCTGTGTGTATATATATGTATATACGAAAGCTGTAAAAAAAAGCTTTTTACTCTCATACCCCATTTCTGGTCCAGATTCGAATTCAATATTTTCCCAACTCATCCTCCCAGTGAGCTTTTATCTCCGTTCAGTGGCTCCTCTTCTGTTATCTTCTGTACTCTGTGTTTTTACACGGGAATCGAAATTTTGGAAATTTTGGAAAAAACAAATTCGAAAAATCCTTTTCCAGAGTCAAATCGTTGGGGAGGAAAAAATTTTTTTTTTTTTTTTTTTTTTGACAAAAGCTTGCGATGTATTTCAGCGGCGAATTTTTGTATATTGAATTTCGAAATGGAAAGTTTTACCGTGCGTCATCGAGCAGTCTGCTCTTTGTTTCGTCTCTCGATATACGTAGGTATAGACGTAATAATGCAGAAATGATTACTGCGTCGTCGTTGACAATTTCGTCATGAGTATCCAGTATATGTATATGTATATGTATATATAGACATACATATCCTATAGATAACGGTCTTTAAATTTTACAGTTTTGACCAGTGAAATCCAGCGGGACGGGTGGAGTAGATGGGGATCTGTCGGTAGTAAATAAGTGACAAAAAGAAAGAGGAAAAATTGCTGAAAAAGGTATTGAAAATGGAAAAGAGACTTTTTCATTTTTAGGCGAACGGAGGAGCGTAAACGCGGTTGAGTCCTGAGATACGAAAAAAAAAAAAGGATTCGTAGGTCGGCGGGGGAGGAGAAGCGGGGAGAGTTTTCTTGTAGGAGATGCCTAAGGGTCTCTCGTGGGAATGGACCATTCGATTGAAATGATGGGGTCCTGTGCTATTTTGGCGAGTCTTTATAGCCGCGTATTATAATGCCTTAGCGTTATTAATCGTCACTTGGATGGCGTCCAGACGCTTTTGACGCGACGGCTGTTAATAGGAGATTTGATATTTTGACGTTTACATATGACCCTGTATATATATATATATATATACGGATTTTTATGTGACTCGAAGTGAGGTTCAGTTTCGAGACTGGTGCAGTGTGGAAAATGTTAATATTTATTGATGGGGCGTGCGTAAGTCATCTTTATTTTTGGAAGTGGAGTCGAGGTTGAGAAGGAGCCTTTAGCAATCGATAGATTTGTCGCGTGCGAAAATGACGCGTGACTCGAAGGATATATTGAAATTCGATAGGGCGAGGTCGCTGGAGAATACGACGTTAGAAGAGTCTAGGGTGTTTGTTCTCGTTGAGAAATGTATTTTGAAAAAGGGAAAAAAATTTTTTATAGCTCATTGGTTTGGTTCTCGAATAGGGTGGCGGGTTCCAAATCCGGCTGTTGCATATTTTCGAAGCACTCGATCAGCTCTTAAATCCTGTTTTGTTTGATTCAGTGTTTCATTGTTTGTTTTGCCGGTTAAAATCTTCTTTTTTTTTTTGAGTTGCACCGCCACAGGTTTTGACTAAAAGGGTCGAGCTCTAAAATTTGAATCGGGGCACTCGATTGGATCTTAAATAGATCCTGATTTTGCAATAGAATTTACTTTGATTTTTCACTGTGGCGATTTCAGCTTTATTCACGTAATAAACTTGATTTTTCATTATTCTTCGAGAACGGGTTATGTAAGAGTTCAAAATGGTAACGAAGGCTTGAGGTTGCTTGCGTGTGCTTACTGGGACCAATAGAGATTGAAAATATCTCTGATTCAATTTTAGGTTATAATCCGTGAGAAAGGATTACGGCCGTTGGTACAGATTGTATTGAGTCTATTGTTATTATTTTTTTCGTTCTACCCGTATCAAGTATCGACTGTACAAATGACACCTAAAGTCATTGCCAGAAGTCATTCAAAAAGCGATTTCGTCTTATGGCGTCGGTCTAGTTAAAAATAAATCGAGGACGCACCGTTTGAAGCCGACGAAAGTGAAACAAAGCGCGTGAAAGGCTTTCCCTGTGTTTACCGATATTAGTACGTGGAATTTGTTATCTTATGTGGAGCATAAGATTTTTGTATCGGGAAGTACCATAACCATTGCTGAATTACCAATATATTTACAGACAAAAAAAATTTTGAACGGGACTGTATCTGCCAAAAAAAAAAGTATATCTAGGGCAGATCAAAGTCGTCCAGAATAAAATTCTCGAGTCCCAGTGGAATACATGTAAATGTACCTGGAGTGTTGCGTCCCTTGGGAAATCTCGAAAGATCCTTAAGGAAGACATGTGTTGCCTCTGATTCTTAAAACTTAGTGACACCAGCTGAGTGAAGTAATAGTTGTAATGAAATTTTCAACTGTCAACGTGTATAAATCAATTAAGATTTTGGAAAAAAAAAAATTCGAGAAATCACTACGCGGTCACTTTTATTTTGACTTGGGCTGTTTTGGCGTGGAGGAAGAAGAAAAAAAAAATTCTGTCATTGTCAACACTAGGAGTTATCGTCTATAAAACTGCCAGAGACGTGTTTTTAGTATTATCCTTCTCGTAGGTGGTCGACTTGGATTCTCTTGCCAAGCGTTAAAACGGTCTGCGTCAGTCGAGCGAATACTCTATCAAAGTCCCTACTACACAAGTCAAATGACAGACACGCTAACTGGCAATGAGATTTTCATGTCAGTTCTGCGTAACATAAACGTACGTAGACGGCTACGTACGCAGAGACTCCTGACGGGGTACGATAATAGGTTCTTGTTAGACAGAAATAAAATTATACGCTCGTAACTGAAATCTGGCAAAAATATCATTTGAACTAGTATTCCGTGTTACCAGGCGCACGTGTCTCTAGACGCGACGGCAGACAACACGTTTTTCTAGTTACTTTTTCACCTTCTGTGCTCCTCACGGCTATAGTCACTTTCTTGACTAGTGTATTTCCCACCGGCGTCACTTGTTCGTTACTTCGTGAAAAGAGGTTATGTACTACATTCTCATACACGGTATACGTGTATTGTACTTGTGACAATGTGTATGGCTTTATAATTCTGCTATTATTTATCTGTATCCTGTAAGTATATTTGACTACCGACTACTTGTTTTGCAAATACTAATAGTTTCGAACGCAATACTATCGAGCGTGGCTTTATTTCTGTTACCTCGTGATTTTCTGCCTCGGGTGGTCATGGCGCATGTGGATTCCAGTACCAGCTGGTAAATAGCACGTTTTGTCGTCACTCGACAAATTTTACTTGGCTTGACGTACGGACTCGGGGCTCTGTATGCATTATCGCAGGGGCTGTTGTCAATATTTCCTTGTCACGTAGAGAAAGAAAAGGCTCTGCTTTAAGGACGAGGAATGCAGCGCGTAACGACAGTGGCCTGTGGGTAATTTTCCAAAGTAATATTTATTTATCTCCGTCGGGGATTTATTTATGAATTAATGCTGAACAATATTTTTTTTACACTTGTGACGTTGGCGAGACTCTTAAATTTATCAATGACGCGTGGGTAGGAAATAAGCTGGTGTTGTAAATATTGGCGGGAATTTTTTCGTATTTTAAACGAAATATTGTCGCCATTGACCTCCAAGGCAACGACCGTCTTTCAGCGTCCAAGATACTCAAAAATAGTTACGATAAATTGACTTGACCTTCGAAATCAAAATGGTATCGTGTCCGCCCGTGAAATTGTACGGACCACTTCATTTTATTTATTGTGATTTCCTTTTTTTTTTTATGAATTCCCTGAAGTTTTGCCACGTTCTGCTTAAATATTTCCACGACTAGCGTGGTGGTAAAAAAAAAAGAATAGTAGAGAGTAGCTTCGGAGAAATCTACTTGTAAAATTTGAATTTATAATAAGCCCTTATTGATGCAGTAATTTAATAATTTTCACTTCCGTTCAACGTGGACGAGTTTCCAGTAGATTTCCCGGGGGAGCAACGAAACTCGCTGTTAACGTGACGCATCGCAGAAACCGGCCAAGCGTGCTGTGGCTGCTCGAAAAAAGAGTAATAATAATAACAAAACAAAAGTTGATTCTCCCCTCCTTGCTGTTTGTTCCAGGTGATAGACTTCGGTTCCAGCTGCTATGAGAATCAGCGTGTGTATACGTATATACAGAGTCGCTTCTACAGGGCACCGGAAGTGATACTGGGTGCCAGGTACGGGATGCCCATCGACATGTGGAGCCTGGGATGCATCCTGGCAGAACTGCTGACAGGATTCCCATTGCTACCTGGTGAGGATGAAGCTGATCAGTTGGCTTGTATAATCGAACTCCTGGGGATGCCGCCTCAGAGACTCCTGGACAGCGCGAAGCGATCCAGACACTTCATCAGCTCGAAGGGTTACCCGAGGTACTGCACGGCTACGACGATGGCGGATGGTACGACGATGCTGAGCGGGGGTCTCTCGAGAAGAGGGAAGCTCAGGGGTCCACCGGGATCGAAGGAGCTGAAGCGTGCGCTCAAGGGTTGCGATGATCCACTCTTCCTGGACTTCATAAGACGTTGTCTCGAGTGGGATCCCGAACTGAGAATGACTCCTGGTAGAGCACTGAGGCATGCCTGGTTAAGAAGAAGGTTACCCAGACCACCTGGTGAGAAAACAGAGACCCAACCTGTCTCGGTACCGACTCCAGCGCCGGCGACCGGTCTTCGGACTCCAGCTTCGAGCAGCAGGAGCTCCAGCAAGACCAACACCATGAGTTCCGGAGGTCTGCTCAACAAGCTCAGACAGCTGAACGAGCACAGAGCCTCCACGATACACTCAAGGCATTCTCAACCGAGTCTGGGCCATGCGTCTGTACCTACGAGCCACCCATCGGTTCAGCCGGGACAGCAAGTTCAGCCGATATCCACGAATCACTCCGTCACCCAGAGCAACCATCAGACCCTGAACTCCGTCGGCTCGACTCATCACAATCATCAGCTTCACTCTCACAACTCGCACAGCTCCCACGACAGCCACAGCTCCCACGGATCCAGCGGCTCCCATCGGTTCGTCGTCGCCAAGGAGGTCTACGGGGAACTACCCCGGTACTCCGACGCGTGAGGCCACCCTCTCTCTCTAGCTTACCTACTCGTCTCGGTTATGAGTGGTAGACTCCCTATTCCAACGGCTTCGAGGCTCCACCAGGGCGTATCGCTCGGGACGATTACGGGTTTTGGTAGAGAGGGAGGGTGGCCTCATGATCGGCTACAGTGACCTCACCACTGATCACATTTAACGATCGCTCAGAGAAACCTCGTTGGTCGTCGCGCAACTTCTTGCGTCGCGACGCCTCGCGTCTCTCACTCCCAAATCACTCTCTTGGCGCATTCGCTCAATCTTACAACCTCATCGAGGCTGACTTCCCTTTTGCTCGACTTACTCCCCACGAGGGAATGAACATTAGGTGGACTAGATCCAATTTGACTGTTGGGATCAAGACTTCTTCGACGTGAAATTTCCATTGACGTCTTGTCCAAAGATTTCTTAAAGATATTTTAACGACTCCGTTTAACTCGTGTCTCGATCATCCCTTTCATTCAATTTTCATTATTTTTCGGGTGACCTCGTCCAACTGACCTTTACGTGGACACTTCCTTGTAAAATATTAAATCAACTAAGCGCAGTTCAGCCAGCAGAGTGGCCTCGCCGTTGACGACCCGAAGACAGTGCTAATATTAGTAACGAGCCGAGGCAAAGTGAAAGACAAAAAAGAATAGAGTCAATGTCTCTCGGCGAGCGTCAGTCGCTCGCGCGTAAATGGGAAAAACACGATTGAGAGACGCGTGGCGTCCCGATGCGTCGCGATAATAACGACGCGCATAAAGGAGGGATATCGGTAGAGCCGATGCAGACAAAGAGTAATAATAAACCTTAACAGCGATAACGTCGAATGAAATTGCGTCTTAATCGCTTTTCTTTCATTTAGTTCGTTTTCGGCCCGTAATATTGAGTCGCGGCGCCACTGAGCGTAACAAAGAGACAAACAAACAAAAATAAATAAAGCATATGTATAATTATGTCGTGATACGGAACATGATGTTTTGTGATATGGAACTTACAATTAGACGTATTGTGGTTTATATTGACGAGTATAAATGCGCTATTAATGCCGACTAAATACTAGAATTTAAGATTTTTTGTGCGTAGCGATATTCGTAGTCCAATTGTCAAAGTATTGGAGGAGGTTTAAGTGTTAATGGAAATGAACGAAAATGTTTTTCATGACAAACGGACTCGGGGAAACGTTGCACGAGGATCATCATCGCTCGTTGTCTCTGTTGATTCTCATCGCGAGCTGTAGTATCGTTCGATTAATTATTATTGATACACCCCGTACGTAGTATACCGCCCACGCCTGCCATTCGTCCACGTCGATGTGTGTTCATGAAACAAAAGTGGGAAACGATCCCGCGTGAAGAAGGTGGAATCGAAAATTCCACCTTTTCGTCTATCGTTCAAATGTAAACACTGTATCGGGAACAGTATTCGGTCCCAATTGCCGGCGCGACGCTAACTGCCAGTAATCCTCACTGTAAGGCCCAAAAATATTCTAACTGCCCTCCTCTGACACGTGGCCAAGCCTTCGGCAACGCTCTGCACTGTATTCTTAAACTTATACGTATACTTTAATTATACATTTTATTCGCCATTTACTTTTCAAATTTCATCCACGATTTTCTCTTTTGAGCATTCATGTATGTATAGATTAATCTCACGCGCTCCTCTATCCTCTCTCAAGTGTTCTTATACGGTGTATTCTCAAGCTGCGATCCTCCATCAGGTCCTTGTAAGTTTTAGACAATTTTTCTTCTTTCCCTAAAAAGTACTTGGATCTCGGTTTTTCTACACCGGCGATAAATTCGATCCCGATACCTGTTGATAACAGAGTAAACGACATTACAATGTGATCCCGAGGAATATACAAAGAAATTTTAATGTGCATGAATCCTTATCTCTATGTACGTCTTATCGCTGTAGAGTCACTTAACCCTTTCTTTCGTCTCCGTTAAAACTCGAAGGATCGCTCGTTCAACGCGTCCCACCGTCAGTGCCGTATAATAATTGATAGTTTTAGCTGTACATTAATTAATTGACATACGTGAAGTAAGCCGCGGACGCTCGAAGGTCGGGACAATTAACTTCACTGTGAATATGGCTGTGTTCCGAATAATCTTTGATATTCATGATAACGATCTCCTTTGTAACGTGACGTTAATTCAATTAATATATCGGTGACGGTTTGCTTATCAGGATCTTCTCTCGAACGCCATATCTAGCTGTATCCGAGTCAAGCGGATTGATAAGGAGCGAGATTAAGGAAGATGGAGATTTAAAAGAACAGGTGGGGTGGGCGTCTATCTGAAAAGAGAGAGAGAGAGAGACATAAGATTATATTCAATTTTCACATACCCCCCCCCACTCCTTTTCTGCCTACAATCAATCGATCGATTTTAATTGGCACTGTTATCACTTCACGGACACTGCGCAGATTGGATACACGTGGCGATAGGAATAGCAGCGCGCTTTGATCAAACATTTCTAGCCGTGCCTTGGCCCGTTACGTATGCATGTACACAGGGCGTAGAGCTACGTAAGATCTTCGACAAGTATAGTCCGTCTCTCTTAGCACGTACCCTGTTATCTCAGTGTAGCGAGAGGAGTCGGCCGAGTCCTGAAACAGAAGAAAGTTATCGTGAGAACCACGGAGGTTGGTAAAAGAGATTATCTAAAGATCCATAATGTTATGCCTCGTTTAAAAGTAACCGATTTCCAATTGCCTTTCGCGTTACGATTAATTAACTCAAATGGGTATACATAACCTAGCGTGTCAATTATAATGTATTTTAATTATATATACCTACATGTTATTTGTACACATTGTTACTCAGTAGTATCGCACAGGGGGACAGTAAAAGATAGCCGTGCAAAGTGTAATTGTAAATTGACGCTTTTACACTGTAAACAAGAAGGCCTTTACTGCTTGCCAAGTGTACTGCCTGAAGTCAGGCGTAAGTCGAACGGACGGGCTAACTTCAGGTTTATGTAATACTACCGAGCGACACTGTGTATATTTTATAAGCACGAATTTAACCTGTTAGACGAATTTTTATTTGATATTTTTTCTTTTTTCTTTTGTATACCTTGGTCATTAAAGGCATCGGTCCTGTCAGAGATTTTGGAACACAGTCATTCATTTTATATGGGTGGTCTCTCTAGTTCGATATTGTTACTGTAGAGGCGCTGGGTCGGGTCTGTGGAAAAAATGGCGGAAGTTTGAAAATATTTTTCCTGGGAACAAAATTGCAAGGGAATTGTACGTGGACTGGACTGAAAGGTCTGTTAAAGAGGAATTAACGTGGACGCGCGATTGCCTCGAATTAATTGGAGCAGCAACCAAGTGGAAATACGTGGAGGTAAAGCGTGAGGGAAACCAAGTCGTGGTAGGGACGTACGAAAAGGGAGAGGAAAAAGTGGAGAACAATTAAACTTATTAAGTCCCCTTCGGTTTATCGAGGCATAACGCAGAATTTATCTTGATCTAGATACCAGAGGTAGGATCGACGGAAGGAGCGCCATTTTTTTTTCTACTCCATCTCTTTCTCTCTCACTCATTTTCTCATTTTACTTCACCCACTTGTTTCAGTATCTTTTTTCAATACTACGTACGACAACTTTTAACGTACGAAGGGCCCGATCGCGCAATGGCTTGTGCCGATTTTCTCGGAGGATTTTTGTAATGTGCGAAAAACGAAGTCAAGAAAAAGATGAAATATAATAATGAATTTTTACCGCCGTAATTAAGGAATTACTGTGGATATATATGTATATACTGCTTATATGCATGTCCTTTGGCGTATGTATATGCATATGTATATCGCGCCGTGTGTAAACTACGACTTGTTACTGACTTCTATTGGATACAAAGAGGAACAAAGATAGAGATAGATTAATGAAATTTAATATGCGAGAGAGAGAGAGCGAGAGAGGGGGGGGGGGGGCTTATAGAATTTTAATGGTAGTTTTTTTTTTTTCTTGATGTAATAATTGATAAGAGGACGACTCGGCGCGAGAGACGAAATTGGATATGACAACTATAAATGATAAGATTGAAGTACGAGCGATTGTGCGTTATAAATGGCGGCATAAAAGAAAAAAAAAAAAAGAGAAAATATGAATACAATTGAACTGATGAGAGACTGTATTACGTTTCTATATGTATATGCGTAAGCGTTTGTATGATATTTCGTAATTAATAGTGATGCAGGTGAAAACGATTACGGGGTGCTTCAATATTTCTTTGTGCCGATTGTATAGCCTCGCGATTTATAATTTTTTTTTTTCAAATTTCGCGCCTCCCCACTCACCCAATCCCGATCCGGTCTTTCTTCGTCCAGTTAGATCGCTGCAATTTTCCGTCGACCAATCGATATATCGAAAACGAAGATCCGTTGCCAACTTCACATTGGACTTTGTTCCCTCAACGTTTTATCCTCTCGTATCTTTTTTTCTAAGGTCCTGATTTTTTTGTTTTTTTCTTTGTCCATCGTCATCGAAGATTCGCGAGTCTAACAGCCTGTCATTGAAATTCGACCGCAGGATGCGTGCTATGCGATTAAAGTAGAAAACTAAGAAAAGGATTACAGTGACAGGAAACAAGTTGAGCCACCCCGTGACAGGAAATTGGACAGATTTGTAATACCGATAGGCAAAGTAAAGGAAAACTGCGGAAACAGCGTGAACGAACGTTTGATAGGTAAGGGTGTGTGCTGGGTAGAGGAAGTATGTAAAACGATTATGATAATTGAGACCGGAAGTCATCACTATTCAAGAGAGAGAGAGAGAGAGAGAGAGAGAGGGATGAGAGAGAGTACGGACAAAGCGAAAGTTGGAGCAAGAGAGAATTACGAAATAAATAATAATAAAACGCTAGATAAACTACGTTTTAATTAAAACGATTAGATAAGCGATCAAGTAAATATTAATGATTACATAAATATAGGCAGAGTAAAATTGGATAGATCGTTAGAGAGTATTGCTGTTTAGTGAGGACGAATGTATCAATGTATTTATTTTGATCGATGATCGATCGATCATTTATTAATCGGCGCTATCACAGGATCCTCCTTAGTCATATATTTTTTTGTCCTAATCATACCGTACCCATTTTGCGTCTATCTGGATGATCACGTTTTTTTTTTTTTAATCACCCTCTGCGTTCTATAGTCGAAAATCAATAATTTATTCATCCTTATATCAGACTCGCACAATTGTCATTGGAATTGATTGTACAGAAATTATTATTGCGCAGGTGTCTCTTTAATCTCGGATTGAAAGCGTGTGTCAATTTTTTTACGTCACGCTTCAATCTGAGATCAACGACAAGAATCATATGATTAAGCAGCGATGTCCTGTCGACTTGTATTTCTTAACATTTTTTTTCTTTTTTTTTTTTTCAAATCCGATTACAATTATTCGTACACACTGTATAAAACGCACTGGGTGAAAAATCAACCCGTATCCGTTATTCCTACATAATTTGTGGTCTTTACGAACGCCGGTAACACACGAAACATATTGGGCATCCGCACGACAGGGACACCGTAACATTGATAATACGTACACCGAAAAACGTTTAACATCCATACACGTTATTATTTATAAGATTCGACACGACTGTACTGTACTTTGTTATTTGTGTCGATTTCGAAAAAAAAAAAGAAAATGTAAAAAAAGTTACAAAGAGGCCCGAAAACACCTCCACAGATCTTTTTTACGATTCTCAATCGCACGTATTTTCCTTTTGCTCGTGTCAAAACGCGCCTGGGATTTGTCCTATTTTAATCGTAGACGATCGCGCGTCCGATTCGGGACGCGCTTAAGCTTTTTTAATGCAACTCGAGGCCGCAACCATTTTTTATTATAATTGTATGTATACGTATATGTATATACACGAGTAATTCTATGTTTCGATGTTGAGACGCGTGAATATCGTTCGCGATAATTGGACTGTAAAAGTATCTCGCGTTTAAGAATATCCCAAAACAATAAGCCACATCGACGTGGACGTCTCTGCCTTCTGCGTCCCGAACTACAGAGGTTAACGGCCGTCGTGGCATTTTTGAATATTTGAATTTGCCGCGCCACGCCGACAGCGCCTCTGGAGGACGCCGAGGGAGTAGAGGGCGCTTGGGAGGGGTCGGACGGGAGTGACGAAATATCTTGGGTCGGGGGTAGAAGGGGATTGACATGACGTTTCCGTTATCGCGAACTTTTCGCGTGGAAATATTCTACGCGAATTGCAGCCACCTTTGTAAAAATAAAAACGTAATATTTGTATTATCGCGAGCGGTGCTGGGATGCGCGTGGCTTTTAATTTTCTCGCGGAATTGATTCTTTTCTTTTTTTTCTTTTTTCTTTAACGCTTCTCTTTTCTTCCTCTTTATTGGTTGCCGCGCTCGATTAATACTATTATCGATTAATATTATAGTTTTTTAAATGTTACGCAAACGGAAATATGCATACAGAACGGTGCACGTATCCGCGTACACGTAAACACGATAAAACTTTATCGACATAAACACAAGATACAATTTGTATTACACGCGTACATTGCCTGCGGACTATTTTTACGTATCGACTTTATTAAAATAAGTTTTAGGATATTACGACTCTTTAATTTAAGTGACAATGCAAAGTTTGATCTCTTAATCGTACGTACATTACTATTATAAATATTTACATAAAATATCGGTAATCGTGCTCGTTACGTCCAACCGCATTTTTACTACAACCTCTTTTTGACACTCGCGAGGAAGAGCAAAGATGGAGTGGGGAGGGGGGGGGGGGTAAACAAAGGAAAAAAAAGTTATGCGTTTTGCTACGTGCACGCATCTCGTTTGTATTAAGCCAAGCGGTATATGAGCGAATGTGGGACATAAGAATGCTGATGATGCGTGCGAATTGTCGTTCTCTTGCGTAATCTCCGTGTCGTTTCTTTTTTTTTTCATTTTTTTTCTTTTACTTCGCTCTTTCCAAAACTATACGGGGATTACCATGAACGTACGATATTCGCGTATAAATACCTTTACTTGTCAATCCACACGCTCTGCTCCCTCCCCCCACCCCCCACCCTCCACCCCCCTTACTTCCTGGCGAATCCTAATGTTGTCAAAAAAAAAAAGAGAGGGACCATCCTCTATATCCCTGATACCCTCTCCGGTCCCATCGACCCTAAAATATAAATACCTTTTCGCTACGAGTCACAAGAAGACGTGAATCTGATTTTTTAAAAAGTGCTCCGACTTGATTAAGAAACGAAATAAACGCTGCTTGCAACAGTTGACGAGCGAGACTCATTTATTTCACGGTAGAACCTACAAAGCCTTTGTATACCCCAGTTAACTGCTGAACGAGGGATATTCGTCGAGCTGTTTACGCTATTTGATGCGACCTCAGCAAGAGTAATTGGACAGGTTTGAAATCCTGTAGAATTTAAAAATCGACGATTTTTTTTTTGAACGTTGCGAAAATAAGAGAGAGAGAGAGAGAGAGGCAGAATCAGCTAAGGAAGCCATGCTTTATTTTTGGCGACGTTCAAGACGCAGGGTTCATAAATCTGATCGATACGTCGCCGATGTTACGTACAGCGAAACTAAATTGGGACCTAACACATGTAGGCCTTCTGCCAGAAATCTAAAATGTCGTACACACGTCATAACGAAAATCCCAATCGCGCAATCAGTCCTTACAAACCGATACGATAACTTTCGTTCAGTTTGAATATGTTCAGCAGACCTGTTTTTTTTCATTTCTCTGCAGTTTATTGGTAGGCTCTGCTGCCGGAGACCTGCTGCCGAATTATTGATCGCACCATTCAGATACTCGACAGCGGGACGCTGAGACTTTATTATTTATTTATAAAATCTAGGGAATTTATCGAACCCCAACACACGCTATCAAGTTCCACCTTACGTCAGGCTTGGTTTTCCTGGTGATTTTATCGTGGTAAGTATTCTTGAGGCTTGACACTTTTTACACCAATTGCCAGTCCAGCACATTTCTACTGATCGGACTTGTGAACTAGGCTGTAAAGAAAGTACGATGAAAGGTTAGATTAATTCTATCTTCTTCACTTTGTTCCTCTGGAACAGTAAGACGGGATTTACCATCCACCACGTAAAGTCGGGATTCAAAATCCGCCTTTGAAGATCGACGAGGTAAGAAATATTAAATTTATCCGATGGTTGTATGAACTGGTTCCTATTTCCTTGAATTGTCCCATTACAGAGTTATCCTTTATCATTCGATTATCATTGGCAACTGTTCATGAATCGGTGCCTTGTTATAATTCGGATATATATGATATACATATACATTCTAAAGGGTCTCGACAAAAGCCATTGTCATATTAAAAGCAAGGTAGGAATACGACACTGAAGGCTACGCACGAGTCTGCCTAGTGGGACGTCGATTAAATTCTCTACCCCAGTCGGATTAGTTCAGGAACCTTGAGCCAGTTCTCACCCTCTGAGCTAGTAGATTCTCGAAGAGGACGTTAAGGGTCAATTAATTACTTCATGGCTGATTTGTCAGTCGACGAAGACCTTCACCTTCGGCAGAGACCCTAGAGCCTTCATTGAGTTTCACGCGGCAGCTCTTAACCAAATGAGTACCGAACAATGTTTAGAGCGTCTCTCTATACACGTATACGTAATACATATTGTATTTCGAAAGACATTTATAGTGCAGTCACGTACCGTTTTATGACAGAATAATATTCACTTTGAAATACACTCGTGATATATGTTAAACGAAAAGTTGTATTTTATAACCTCAAATTTCAGACTCTAATATCGGGAGCGAATCGGAATACTAATTACCTGACATTGGACTGCTTTTCCGGGTCGCGTGTATTTTTACTCTTCCACGCGACGTGTACGTGTCTGACGTCAAAGGGAACAGACGTCCACGATATCTTTTTAACGGCTGTTAGCTCCTGGTTACTTAGGCAAAAGGCCAGTCTGGAATCCGTACGTCGATCTACATGTATTTTATTTCCAGAAAGATCTATTCCTTTTCTTCTATACGGTTCTGAGGCAATCGTTTTGTGTGTATAGTTTTGTCAAAAGTATATGTTTCACGTAGCTACCGTACTGCATCGTGTAACAATACTCACAGTTCCTTTTATTCCACTCGCATATATCCAGCCTGTATATAAAATAGTCCATTCCTTTTCTAGTGGTATTCCTCGGCAGCTTCCATTACTAGAAATGTATTCAGTTCTAGTGTCGGAATAAACGAGTTTATCTTTACTATGCATATGTATGTACGTTACAGCCTCGACTATTTCAAATGGTTTTCTCCGCTAGGGGGACTTGTGTGAACCGGTCTTTCAGTCCGAGAGGAGATCGAACTCCGTGTCACCGTTCGTTGTCGTGATACCGACCACTTATTTTCGGTCATACGAATTCAATGGCAAGTAAATGTTGGCCTTGTGCCAGCCTTTAATCCACTTCGCTCTCCTGTTACTCCGTATTCTCGTTTACCGTCTCGTTAGATTCTCTGCTTACAGGAGGAAGTGTCTAGGTGATGAGAATAAACAAGTCAAACGACGCCTACGCTTGGGAAAATGTCGTTAAAAAATTAGATTTTATAATTTTAAAATCGTGCCATTGAAAAGGAAATGCGTGTAGGAAGTTTTTGAGGATTTTTAGTAGTTTTAGATTTAAACGATATTTATATTCGATATATTTAGATGCTCAATTGATTCGCGTCATTGAAATTTCAAATCCTTATTGTCGCTTCACTGTGAACGACTTTATTGTTAGTGGAATTTGAATTGACGAACGTCGAGTTTTATTCTCTTTGTTATTAGAATTGAATTTATTATTAGGAATGGATAATTCCAATGATCTCACGGTTGAAATAAATAGTCCCGCTTTCATTCAAGCTTTGGAATCTTGCTTGATCGTTCGTGTATCTACGAGTATGCAGATTATAGAGGGTACGTGTACAACCTGAAATGTAATTTGCGCCATTTTAAATCTTGGACTGTTAACTGTTTTTCATTATGTCTCGGCTTTTCAGAGAGTCAAACGCAGATTCAAGTGTTTAAGGATAAAGTACGACATGGTATGGCTAAACGGAAAAATATGAAAAAGGAGAAACAGGAGATCAAGGATAAAAAGACCATCATGGAATCAGCTCTGAAAAGGTCTGAATAAAAAGTCTACTTACCCATAATCCTTTCACTAATAACACTTCTATTATCCGTGTAGATTGGAATTGTGCAATAAGAACATCTCCCAAAATCTAATGATGATAACAGCCAATTTCGATGTAGATAACAGATTTAATTATCTAATGGAAAAGTCGAATGTGGAAAAAATCGAGAGGAATAAAGTCATTTGGGAAAATTACAAGGTCAGACAGATTCTCACGATAACCAAAGAAAAAAAAAAGGTATAATTTATTGGACTCTCATAGCCCAGCATATCGTATTTCTTTCTGCAGGCTGAATTTGAGAAATTTCCATTAGCCGTAACTCGTGAGAATGCGAGAATAAAAATGGAGAAGATTCGTATCGAAGTCATGATAGCGAGATACAATTTAAGCGAATTCACGAAAGCTGTGAAACAGAGAAGAATCATCGAGCTGATTAAAATTCACAACGTAGGTACCGAGTGTGCTCGATTGTGGAAGAAGCGTGTTGACAGAGAAAAGAGGCTCATCGGTTTAAACGAAGCGAACAAGACGCTCGAGGAGGAATTGATAAATATCCAAACTCAGGTTGTATAAGAGGTCAATGAAAATAGAAACAGTTAATGATTTTAAATGTCCTACAGTTGAAGACGCTGTTGACGGAACGAGGAAGAGAAGCCAAAACCAAAATAACAGCGCGAATGCAAATGCCACCGCCATTTGATTTAAAATTTATGATGTCCATTTACAAAGCGTCATCGTCCACCTCGTCAATCGATGATTTACCAAGGACGTCGCGAGATAAAGCAAAAGAATTTTCCGGTATATTAAATTTATGCAGTGACAAAAGAAATATTTACAACGTTCTTCGTCCTAGACACGAGCTCCGTGAATACTTTGATACTCGAGGAGATGCTGGAGGAGAATAATGACGAGTTTATAGAGGAACAAGAAAATCCATCGTTATCTACGCCAGTGATGGAAACACAAACTGCGATTGACAGTCCGAGTAAATCGCCCATTTGATGGAACAGTCTTATGAATTTTGTAAAAAAATTCTTCTTTTTGTTTATTATAGTACAAACAGAAACTCCAATGCAACCTGTAGAAGTGCACCGGGAAACAGAGGTTAGCTTCGCGAAAAATGATAGCCACGTGCTAATGGAAACGCAGTGTAATGATTTACAGATGAACAAGACACAAGAATCTCTTCGACAAGGAAACCAATATTGCGAAAGCATCGCCGGGGAAGAAGTAAAGCGTCATAGAACAGAAAGTAATGAGGAAAAAGATAAAGCTTGCGAGAGGGAAACCAAGAAGGCCAAACTCGCACAGGATACAACGAGTAAATCCCCAGTGGCTATGACTAAGAAAGTCGAAGAAATAAAATCAGTACGAAAAATGCCACCGATGAAAATGGTCATGAAAACGGTGAATTTTCAATTGCCGCGAAGACCAAAAAGTCTTGTTATGAATTCTGAGTCTTCGAAATACTTTCCTGCCAAAGATACAGAAATGAATTTTAATGATAACGCTTCGGATGCTCTAGGAAGTATCGCTGAGTCTTCCAGAAGTAAATTTTTTATAATTTATTTTGTAAATGAGATATATCAAAAAAAGAATTGATATTATGTTTTTCAATATAGATGATCCATCATTTTCAGGTTTCCTAGACTCGATGGTTGGAACTGATAATTCTCTTTCGGGTGCTTATCAGTTCGCACTGCCTCGTATCACAGATTCGGAAATAGGCTCATTTTCCAGTACAGATTTTCGAGATTCTGAAAATCATGAGGAAATCGAAACTCCTTTTGCCCCTCGTTCAGGTACTTACGATTAAATGTACCTTTACATAATTCAAAGAACATTGTTCAACGTAGTACTCTTTTCATTATTTTTTTATTACAGCAATGGGATTTTCAATATTTGACAAGCAGGAGAGTCTAAAATTCAAAACCTTTCTCTAAACATTATCTTAACAGTTTTTCGTTGCAGTTCCGTTTTCAATACAAAGAAAATAATTCATCGTGGATATTTATCTGTCTTCTATTTCAAAAGCTTCTTAAACTTTGTAACCATAATATTTTTGATGAATAAAATTCAAGTTTTTTGCAGACAATACATGTTTCAAGTCCTAATGACGCTGTGGTTCGAAATATACCCAGTTTATATTGGACTCAGCTTCATGTTCAAATATCTATGACCTCATTCTCATGAAAGCGACAACTGCCCGGATGTCTGCTGGCGTCGATAGATTGTCAATCTCTTATCCTATTTGTATATGGTTTAAATTTTCAAATCCGAATAGTCAATGCAAACAAAATATTGTAAATAAAAGAAGTTTCATAGTTATGAATTATTATACCTAAAGAACTGGGTTAATTTAATTATTTGATAAAAGAGAGAATAGAAAATGGATTCGATGCAGGTGTACAATACATTTGTGAGTACCTATGCGTTTTGTAAGGCTTGAAAATTATGAACGTTCAACCGTTATAAAGTGACAGTATACTGTGACTAATATTTAAATCTTGAGAAAATGACTTAACTAGCAATTGAAATGTAAAGATGAATTGGTCCATGTTAATTTGTATGAAGCCGTATCATCACGTTTACATCAGCATTATTAGAATGATGATATTGCTCAACTTTGCCATTGCTGGTTTTGGTTACGATGGAGATACTGTTCTAAAGGATTTAGGCGAGAAGGAATATCTTTTAATGAAAGGTATGTGGTGCGAAGTATGTTTCTGGTGATATATATTCATTACCGTTTCTTAGAGAAATCATTTCTTTTAGCCAAATCCACTTTACCACAACACGGAGCTTGCTGGCACAGTGCTCTAAGAGCAATAAAGAATAGCTGTGATAAATTGAATGATCATGAACATTCGTTGCTTGCTCTCCGACTAGCAAATTGTTTCTTAGAGGATTCTGGTCATGCCACTTACAACTGTCACCTGAGTGAAATGGAAGCTGAAAGGAGGTTGAGATTACTTGTGTTTTAAATGTATCATTGTAATGAAGTATTTAACGAATTGATATTAATTTATGTCAGACTTTACATTAATACTTTTTACTCTTGGTACATTTATTTTCAGAGAGTGTATAAACGAAATGTCAGATAGAGCATTCAGTGTGTATAATGAATTTTATACACATACCACTCATGTTTGTTTCTTTCTGAATCATGAAGTATGGCAGACTGAGACGGAGAACACTATTAGACAGTTAGTATGACTAGTCTTTGATCATACATATTTTTATGGTTGTCAAAAAAGTTTGTTCCGAATTAAATATTCTTTCTAGCCTATATCAAGCTTCATCACGGATGAAGGAGCAGCTCATGGAGGCTTCGGAGGTGCAGGGTGCAATGTTGGAAAGTCAGAGAGAAGGATTGAAAATTCAAAATGAGTTGTTAGATAATGGAAAACAACTTGGAACTGTCATTAAGTCATCTGCTGAAACTGTCAGCAGTATGGTCATAGATTTCAAGTAATTTAATGAGAAAGAAGTTCTGTAGAATTCTTGATTTGAGTTTGTTAACAGTCTTTAATATCATGCTATTTTCCAGAGAATCAGCCAACGACCAAAAGGAACTTCTGCATCAAATATTTTCTCATATACAAACTTTTCAAAATTGGATCATGGGCGAAGTTTCCTGGTTTCAGTCTATTATATATTACATGGTGAGCTGCATTCTCTGTGCATTATTTAGTTCATCCAAGCGAACTGCTGAAGCTAGAGTTACGTTGTTCACAATACTGAGTTTCAATGTTGTTGTTGAGAGAATGCTTGTTCAATACTATAATAATACTACGGCACGTTCTGTTAACGACAAGGTAACAAAATTTCCAAAATATAATTTTTAGTCAGCGATACACAATTGACCTGCTAACATCAGATGTTTTCTAATATCAGATTCAACTAGTATATATTACCTGGCTATTTCGTAAGACTTCCTTGAGCTTGTGCCTTCTGACACTTCTTTATTCATATTATGTGTATAAAGATGAACAAGTAGAAAACTATAAAGCACTGAGACGTATTGAGCATCAATTGAATAATTTGTATGAAGTCAACCAGCCCATTCGTAAGTGTCTTAATGCATTACTTCTGTATAAACATTTGTAATTCAGATATGATTAGAATTGTTGTCAGTATATAAGATTGATTGTTTCTTTTATTTAATAGGTTACTCAAAACGATTGGCTCTTCGGCGTTTGAAGAACACCCCAGAGAAAGTTATCTGTTGCGAACACTTGAAGGAACACGAATATAAACTTCAGTGAATCAGTAAGTATAGGAAAATCTGTAAACATTCCACAGTAATTTTTGGATTGAGTTACTGTAGTAATTCTTAAAATCCCTATTAATGACATGAATATGTTTTATTACATTCAATGCACAATGAATGTACTTCAGATACAGTAAAAATGTACACTCGTCTTACAGAAACATAATATATAATATCTATTATCTACTAAATTTTTAAATCATAGCATTATACGTTAGGGAAGCGTTTCAAAAATTTATTTAGCTGTAAGTGTGTCAGGTTCTTCTCTCCTGGTGTAATAATTCCTTTCTCCTGATCTGCCTTGCGTATTCGTCTCTTGGTTAAATAGTCAGAATAACAGACATTCAAATTGTTTATTTCACGTGAACACAATGACTCATCAAATGAATTTTGCTGCATACAAGCAAAAAGTAGTGATATTTGATACAAGCATCCCTCTTCTGCAAATAATATGTATAATACTTAATCTTTATTAATATTTTAAATACAATAAATATAAAACTCACCAGTCTGCTTGTCGTATTTTCCAGAAACTTTGTTTCTCAGAGCCATTGGCAAAATCGGTTGGAATGGTACTTTTTTAATATTTTGCGGTGCTCTCGCCGAGAGCAATTGAATGTTGGGCCTCATTTTCTATTAAAAAATTACAAATATGAATCCACATTAGAAGAACGTACACGCATATGCGACGATTTAAGTACGAAAGACTGTTTTACACGATGACAAGAAGGAATTGCATTAAAAATACTTAGGACAATAATAAAACAGTAAAATTCCATAATTAAATATTAAATAAATCCATTATTCATTATAAACCAGCAATAAATAATCCAAACTATTCGACTAACCTCCAATTTCTTAGTAAATCGGTGTACCGCAGTGTACCGAAACAAAGTTCGTACAAGCGATTCATAGATGGCATTGCTATAACACTTCCAAAGTGTGTAAAGTTAATCCTGTTTTATCATTCTATCTGTCAATTAATTAAATTTTGAAGAGGTCACTCATTTTTATCACTTATTACTTATCAGGTACCCAAATATTACGATACTTCATGTTCACTCCAAAGCTATTTCCGTGAAGCTCAACATTACGAACAGATAGGAATTTTATCACACGTATATTTTCTTCTTACATTGTCTCAGCTTTTCAAAATGATCAATTATCGATATTTATATAAAATAATAGCTTCAAAAATGTAAAATAAAAATCATAATACGTTATCACTCTTCCCATGACCATTCATATAAGTTTTGTACTTGTGTCAAAATCGAATTCCCCGTCTCATACACCTGTTTCCTGTTATGTTCGTCAAGAACCTATAAATCATCTCCAACAAGTAATGGCCACTTGTTGTCGAATTAGCCCTTAAAGGCAAATATGCACTGTATGTATGCCATCTCTTTGTGTCCGCATTATTTGGGTAACTTGGTGAAAGCCAATGTTGAAAAAGATTCGAAGGCAAATACATACAACCAAAAGTAAAATCCAGCCCCGCCAGTACGTCCAATGTATAACAAGGACAGCAAGTAGAACGTGGAGTTCACGATAGGAAAGTCTTGTGGATCAGTGTGCGCGCACATGTTGCTAGCGTGTGACGTTCACATGCTCTAACCTCTTTGCTGTTATAATCTAATCATTCTCCGTCGGATATCCAAAAATAATAAAAGAAAAGTGTCTCCAGACTCTTCAAGAACTCTTTAAGAAAAGAAAGTGAGACTGCCAATCGTATGCGGTAACGCCAGTGGAGAAAAGGCATATCCTCTCATTTGCAGCGACTTCTGAAAATATATTTACATTCCTGAAAACACAAAAGATTCACGATGACGACTCGTGTTAGAAGTGAGTTTTTTCTACTGACTTGATTCACATTTCTCGTGACGTGTAGACATGTAGAAGGCCTGATAAATTATTGCCTTTACACTAATCGCATTGATCAATGATGGACAATGATGGCGCTACTTCGTTCTTGTATCCAAATAACATGTAATTGCATTTAGATGATTTTCTTCCAAAGAAAGGAAGAAAATCAACGCCCACTCGGGTAACCTTGTGTTGATTATAGGTTTCACGGTAGACGGTGACAGTCGTGTCCTTAATGTTTCTGTTTTACTCTATTCGGTGAACCTTGTGACGCCCTGATCTTATTATTTATATGAATAACGTAGATTCATGACGATATGAATAATTGAAAAGACATAATAACGTTGAATGACGCAGTGGATCATTGATGATACACAGGATTGTCGCCCGTTTTTATATGACTCGCTGCGAGAAATATATATAAAAGTAGATAAGAACAATGGCGTGAGTTTCTTATCCATATGTACGAGGAGTCATGCACTTCGCGATAAAGTGGAGTATTAGCTAACTTTTTCTTAACCGTGTCTTCCGATTAGTTTTGATTTTTACATTTCCATTGGTTAAACCTCTTGGATCTGTTAACAATTAAAAGCGTCGCAGGACAATGGAAAGTAAATTTACACAAGTAGCTGTTTGCGAAATGTTCGCACATTTAATATATTCCCAGTTGTATAATTCTTTTATTGTTGCAATGCCTCGGGGTAAATGATTCCATTCTATTCGAAAGGCCGATTCTTTTTTTCATGCTCGAGGCTATTCAGTATCGTAGATAAATGAACTTGTGCTAGAAATCATATTCTCTGAATGCAGGGACAACGTGCATCATGAAGCGGCCATTTTTTCCCCATAAACTTTACAACCGGAAACATCGAAGACAGAAAATTATAAAAAATTATCGCACATAAAAAGACCGTTCAAAGACAGTTTTTTATTTGACTAAATCACCCGAGCTAGATATTATCGCTTTTTTGACTCAATACTAGTTTCGCCTCAGTATCAAAACTATCAGCTCACGTTTCACGTACAATTCACGTGATGTAATCATGCACGTAAATAAATAAAAATATATTAATCATGACCGATTATCCCTTCTCTTGTTTAACGCATTCAACAATCATATGTATCCAGCTGGAGTGATCGCCTTTGACCTTAGTAGAGACAAAATGGCCGATATGTCCGTCACTTTGACATTATCAATGTCATTCAGCCTAAGGCATTAAGTGATACAGAATATCCTGCACATGCCTAATCTACAAATTCTTCCCGATTAACTAGATCGCACTTAAGATTGTCAGCTGACTCCAATATATCCTATCGCCGCATAAATTAAAGCGACTAACGTTAAATTGCTCTAAAGCGACTAACCTGAAATTTTTCAAATGAAGATTGAGTCCAAGGTTTCTTCGGCTATTCACACTTGAATTATATAACTGACAGGTCAGACAGGATTTGTCTTATATCAAATTACGATCAAGGCTCTTTCGCATTTATTGTTATCCTCCCTAGACTTCGGAGATGTCTCCTAACCTTATCACCAAATCGTCACCTTACGACCAATGGCTGGCAAATTTTTATACGTAACTAGTCAATCTTTCTATCAAAAGGAAGGGGTACCTAACGATAATTATCTCAAATACCTGTGAACGTTGCCAACCGATCAGTGATACGACTTCCAGTCGCATATGAATGAGCTTAGGCCGTTCCTTAATATCGCAGCATTAGATTCTGCTTGATATAAAATTTTTATAAATTTTATTCTCCACAACCGGACAGTCTTGCACGATCGAAACGTTCCGACATAACTTATTCGAAAGAAACTATTGTTTGATCTCCGTCCTGATTCGTAAGTACAGTGCAATTCATTAAAAATACCACGCGACGTGATCAACTATATAAATAAAATATCAGCCGTGATTTTTTTCTTTTTTTTTTTTCGTATTACAGAAAAATTTTTTACAATATGCCCACGAGATTCATATTCCATTTAAGTACATAAGTTATGTATTAACCTGGTTGATTTTGCGATTTAAAAATCAGCTTGCGATATATTCCTTACGTGACTCATGAAAAAAATTTTACACACGTCAGGTTATTGCGTAATCGATTCCACCTATCATCTCTATACAGATTCAGGAACTACGTACGTTGTGCTTACGAAGAGCAGCGAGGAGTCGTTTAAGAATTATGTACGATCTTAAAGAAATTTAGTAAAAGTTGCAAAATCTTATTCCATATGTTCTTCGTACTTTGTAAAAATCATCGTGCGACTGTCGCGCGTTCAAATTGTTATCGATAATGTTACGTAAGTTATCAATGATATTAATTCATATATTTATCAACATATATGCTCGTATAGGAATAATAGAAATTTTTATAAATTTTAAACCGCGGGTAACGATTATTGCTTTTCAAATTCAGTATACAAATTTTTTTTGATTAAGAGCGAACCGGTATTAACGTTCGTCCTTGCACTTTAAAGCATATAAGTTTGTTTTATTTTAATTATATACGGCTCCCATCTCCTTCTTTAGAATTTCGTAGGTAAACTGTTCTCTGGGGGGGTGTCGCGTTTCGTGCGTTTCCGCAACTATCTGCGGTTCAGCCGATCAGTTGAAAAGGCACTTTGCCTGTGATCGGATCGGGAAGAATTTTCGTCATCGTTAAAAAATATTTATTTCAGTGAACAGTAAATTGCTCAAGAATCATCATGCAGAGTAAGTTCGGATAGGAAAACGTTATTTAATATTATTCTTAATTTTTGAAGTTATCAGCAATCGAAATTTCGTTATTTTTATTAAAACTATCATCAGGATATTATTCGAGGTTGATCGTTTTCTTCACATAAAAATTCTCTCGTGTCGCATTCTCGATTTAATTATTATCACGAAAATTGGTTTCGCGCGCGAAAATTGTTTTTTTTTTAATTATTTAAAGTAAATTTTAGATAATAATTTTTAAACATCACATCATTGTATTAAAACTAAAAATTTAAGTTTTTAACGAAGTTTTTTTAGTCTCCATCTTTTCCGTTCGATCGTGCGGAAATAAAGATACGGGAATTGACACGTGTGGCTACACACTTGGATTTGCAGTTTAGTTATCTGCAAATCTAGGAACGATTTATTGATAGAGCGTCTGTTTATTTATGACGTCATCGTTCTACCTTATCACGGAATCACTATGTATTTTACTAATATTTCATTCGTGCACATTAATCAAGGTCCAATCTATCTAATGGCTCCAGAAAGCCACCTTAATATTGAAAATCCACATCCGTTCTGTCACAGACCCTTGTAATTCCGTTTAAATAGATTTTTCAACGAATAATATATGCTTTAGAATTTATGTGAAAAAAAAAAGTATCTTGCTTTTACAACGATTTCTGCTTCGTCTCTACGTTCATTTGCAATGCAATAAGTTTTACTTTGTGTTGATGCGTGACGTGCAACCTATCAGTGTTACTTCCTCGTTTGAACTTGACCTCTTGTATTGGGGGGAAAAAGAAAAAAAGAATTTGCCTAAGGCAAAGCTTATTTAAAACGTCTTTCTGGTTCATTGGCATGCTCGAGTTATCAATGATACGCTATCACGTTTTCAAGTCACTTGCTTGAATTTCTAATCTTTGTATAAATCTTTATATCATTCGATTTTATGATTAACGATCGGTCACATTTTTCTTTCTAATTATTTCACTTAGCATAAGTTGATGTACATCAATGTTATATAATATATGTCTCTTGTACCACCTGTTTAAGTTTATACAGATTGGTTTGGTTTACGATCATAAGTGACTATGTAAAAATATGGCGTGAGGATGTACGCACGAAAAGCATATTCCTTATGTCACCTGTAAACACGTAATGACCTCAGGCACGTCCTTAACATTCCAATGCTGTAGTTATCTATTTTATTTTCAAGTTTAATAAAGATAGGAGATTAATTATTTACTGGAAATTATGGTTTCAACAAGGGTCTCATGTGTTATGATTTTTCTTTGGTATAGAAGCTTCGACCGAGGACAGCTTGGTGCTGATTAGGCAGTCGCTGAAGTCAGCGGATATGGATCACCTGGAGGGAACCCATTTCGATGGATCGTTTCCTCATGTGTTCATCACCCTTGGTGCTTCTGTAAGTTTTAATTTTATAACTGGACAACCAATCTGGAAGATAGAGTTATGGTGTTAATTGATTTGTTTTTTTAAATTTTATTCAGGGTGATCTGGCCAAGAAGAAAATTTATCCGACACTCTGGTGGCTGTTCAGGGATAATCTTCTACCGAAGACTACAACATTTTTTGGTTATGCTAGAAGTAAAATGACTGTTGCTCAATTGAGACAGAAATGTGATCCATATATGAATCTGAAACCTGGTCAGGAGAATAAATATGAGGAGTTTTGGAAATTGAATCATTACGTAGCTGGAAGCTATGACAGCCGGAGAGATTTTGAATTACTTAACCAAGAATTAGAGCAATTTGAGAAAGGAGTCTCAGCTCATAGATTATTTTATTTGGCATTGCCACCTACAGTTTTTGAACCGGTTACTGTACATATCAGAAATGCCTGTATGGGTGAAAAAGGATGGACCAGGATAATCATTGAAAAACCATTTGGCCGTGATGATGTTAGTTCTCAAAAGCTTTCAGACCATCTTGCAGCCTTGTTTAAGGAAGAACAAATTTATCGTATTGATCATTACCTAGGGAAGGAGATGGTTCAGAATTTGATGACTTTGAGATTTGGAAATAGAATATTTAGTCCTACTTGGAACAGAGATAATGTAGCTTCTATTCAGATTACTTTTAAGGAACCATTTGGTACTCAGGGTAGAGGCGGATATTTTGACGAATTTGGCATCATTAGGGATGTCATGCAAAATCATTTATTGCAAATTTTATCGTTGGTTGCCATGGAGAAACCCGCCTCTTGTCATCCCGACGATATCAGGTAATATATAAATTTAATGATCATTGATCTAAATATTATTCATTTATTATTTATGATACTTTCGATCAGGAATGAAAAGGTCAAGGTTCTTAAATCAATGAAGGCATTGGAACTTGAGGATGTAGTCCTTGGTCAGTATGTTGGTAACCCGGAATCTGATGATCCTGACGCGAGACTAGGTTATCTCGATGATCCAACAGTTCCAGCTGGCTCAAATACACCAACGTTTGCCTTAGCCGTGCTCAGAATTAATAATGAGCGATGGGACGGTGTTCCATTTATTCTTCGATGTGGTAAAGGTATGCAAACGTGTGCAGCTCATGTAATATTAATGTAATGTAATAAGGTTTAACGAATTTTACATTTTTTAGCACTTAACGAACGTAAGGCTGAGGTAAGAATTCAATATCAAGATGTACCTGGTGATATTTTTGACGGTAAGCCTAAGAGAAATGAACTTGTAATTAGAGTGCAGCCTGGTGAAGCACTTTATATAAAGATGATGACAAAGTCACCTGGAATCACCTTTGACATGGAAGAGACTGAGCTTGACTTAACCTACGGTAGCAGATATAAGGTGTGTACAAGTTCTACGATTAAAAAAATATCCTTGTCATTCTATTACTATGACTTTTAAAAATCTATCTATTGAATTTCATCAACATTTAGGATTTGAAACTACCTGATGCGTATGAAAGACTTATTCTGGATGTGTTCTGTGGATCTCAAATGCACTTTGTGAGAAACGATGAGCTTTCGGAGGCATGGAGAGTATTCACTCCACTTCTGCATCGCATTGAGAATGAAAAAATTCAACCAATTCCATACCCGTACGTTATTCATGCCAATTGATATTTTAAGCTGCTTAAGATTTACACTTTAATGCTTTGTGGAATTTTAAAAATTATTTCTGTATCGCAGATATGGTTCTCGAGGTCCTAAGGAAGCTGACGAGATGGCTAAAAATAACAACTTTAAATACTATGGCTCGTACAAATGGGTAAAGCCTAACCATCATTAACAGGATGACTCTTTGGTTAACATAATTTATAATCAACTACAGAGAAGGAACATGACTTGGCCTTACTAATACTTTGTTACATAACTGTGATCATATTTAATTTCGTATCATTTTGATTCGAAAAACGTTATTTATTATCGTTACAATCACGTGTTGTTAAAAACAAGTACTTGCAATTTTACCAGAACACTTTTCTAACAACTTTCCAATTAATAGTAATGAAATGCATACATCTGCATTGCCATATAATGTTTATATTTAAAGTGCATTGTCTATCCATGAAATGCTTGGATAGTTGATCGTAATGGAGCACAATGATATTTATTCCTGATTAGTAATCACGATGTTTGATAATCTTGCAATATTTTAAACACACTGATACTTTAATTCTACTGTACAAAGTTTAGTATAAGTTAAAAATGTACATTCCAACAATTATTTGATTAGTTCTATACATTTTTAATTAAGTCCGATTTAATTATCATTTATCGATATAGAACATATTACTCTTTTTACACAATGCGATGCTCAATGTGTTTTCCACTTTATAGCCAATTTGTTACGATGAAAGGAAACGATCTTGTTATCTTAGATATTTGATAAGTAATGATTATCTAGTGCAGTTTAATTTCTTATTGAACATTCCGTAGATATATTTCG
The DNA here is from genome assembly GCA_030142285.1 of Calameuta idolon. Classification (NCBI taxonomy): domain Eukaryota; kingdom Metazoa; phylum Arthropoda; class Insecta; order Hymenoptera; family Cephidae; genus Calameuta; species Calameuta idolon. The sequence goes on along the minus strand of JARQSV010000481.1, from coordinate 575,014 downwards.
AGCCTTGAATAATTGATACAATGTTTTCAGTGTCATGTTGATCATTACACGCTGATATTAATTGTTGCTCTTATAATTGTTGATACTGAGACAAATTATACAACAAAATTAAACAATGAAGCATGGTATTTAGTTGAGTTCAGAGAACGAGAAAGCAGACCAAAAGTATATTGTATATTTTTATATACTAGCAATCAAGCTATTTAGCATTAAAAATGCATTAAATATATAAAAATGAAAGTATTTTGCAATAATACATATTGTAATGAAATATACATTTGGCAAAATAAATGCGTTTCTTTTCTCTAATATATAATTTAAGGATGAGTTTACGAAAGTTTGGTAGCTCTTGCTTTTTTGCATTATAGAGGAAAAAATAAGAATTAAAGAATTTAATTTCGCTGGACCCCAGACCATAGTTTCTCTGTTGGCAAATAAAAGGCAGTGCGCAAAGTACCAGTCGGTAGTAACGTGCGTTATGGCGGCAGAGTTTACCGATCTGTCAGCCGACAGTAGCAAAAGGGACAGTGTTAATCCTCGAGTGTCGCTTTACAAGAAACCAATAAAGAAAGATAATTACAGACTAGAGGTCGACAATTATGATACTCCACAGGAAATTAGACGTCAGCGTTTACTGTTCTACCAAAAAAAGTTTGTTATATATTAACCTTACTATTTGCGTTGTTACGATTTACAAACAGGTTCATGTTATTTACTTTAATGTAGAAGTCGGGATGCCTTATTTAATGCCGGACGAACGATTCTCGAGGAGGTACTCAATTCTGACGAAGAAAATGAGGAAATGGAAGTTGATAAACAAAGGCGGCCGGTTAAAAGAAGTCATTACTATGCAAATCAGTTAATGATGTCAGAATGGATGTTCGAAGTGCCACAAGATTATTTGGAAAAATGGGTGATGGTTCCCTGTCCTGTGGGACGGAGATCTTTTGTGATAGCTTGCAAAGTTTGTGTCCTCGATTCTTTTGATTTGTAATATTTAACATTGTGTAAATCAATATCTGAAGATGAAACAATTACATTTAGGGTGAAACGAAAGCATATAATAGAAGAGGCATGAGACTTGGACGTTTTAAGTCTGCACTTCCTGGAGGCAATTCCAATGAGCATAGGAGCAGTTGCACTATATTGGATTGTATCTGGATAAAAGAGATGAAGATGTACTTTGTTTTAGATATATTGGCATGGTCTAATCAGCCTCTTCTCAACTGTGATGTAAT
>JARQSV010000481.1:544784-566010 GCA_030142285.1 Calameuta idolon | reverse complement strand
TTTGCCTTTAGTTTGTTCTACGCTCGAAATACGTTTTACTGTACTTGACATTTTACTACCGAGTTGTTACTGTTTATGTATCCATGGATAACAACCGAAAATCTTTTGTATACAGTTGTATATCTGTCAATGCATGCTATCAAATCAAAATCAATTTTCGAAAATGATCCTTCGACGTAAGGATGTCGAATTAGTTCGAAAAAGCTGGAGATCAATATTTTGAGTTTGCGTGATGTCTACGATTTTTTTGAAAAGTAAGTCTCCCAAACGTGCATTACGACTTTCGACAGGTTATAAAATTGTTAATAAGAGAACGATATTTTCTTGACGTTATACAGAGTACAAGGTACTACAAAAAATTGGTGAAGGATCATTCTCAGAAGTTTTGAAATGTCAGGATCGCGAGAGCGGAATACTCTACGCGGCAAAACGACTGAAAAAAATTTACCAGAAGTAATCGCACGAGTCAGGATTATTTTGAAAATAAATTCAATGATTTTCCATTTGCAGTATGAATGAAGTCTTAGAAAGCGCGGAGGTAATAGCAATGAGAAAGATCAGTCGGCATCCAAATATCTTATACATGGTTGAATCCCACTGGTACATGATCAAAATTAATTGCATACCATAAATTAAAAAGATTCTCATTTAGTGCAATATTATATTTTTTTATTAGTGACCCCTTACCAGGGAAAGTCACGCTAATATTCGAATTGATGGACATGAGTCTCTATGATATGATGAAAGCAAGAAAAGGGTAATAAGACTATCAGAACTCTTATTATAACTTAAAAAGAATTAATTTATGTTTTCCAATAGACGTATCATTCTAGAACAAAAAGTCAAGATATATCTGTATCAATTACTTAAGGGACTTGAGCACTTACACAGACATGGAATCTTTCATCGTGATATTAAACCTGAAAATATTTTACTGAAGGTAATTTCATTTGTCAACTACATATGGACCACTGATATTTATCAAAAAAAGATTTATAGGGCGACGTAGTAAAACTTGCAGATCTTGGCTCCATTTGTGGAATTTACAGTAGGCCACCGTATACTGAATACATATCAACCAGATGGTATCGTTCACCAGAATGTCTTTTAACCACTGGTTTCTACGGTCCCAAAATGGATGTCTGGGCAACTGGTTGCGTTTTCTATGAATTACTGACGTTAGTCCTATCCCATTAAAATGTAACATAACAAGTACCCATGACAAATTAATTTAAAATAATTATTACAAGATATTTACAGTCTAAAGCCACTGTTTCCTGGTGCAAATGAGGTAGATCAAATAACAAAAATTCATGCTATCTTAGGCACACCTCATTCAAGAGTGGTTGCAAAATTTCGCAGGCAGTAATATTACCATTTCCTATTATTCATAGTATTCTTCATGTCTTCGCCATAGCATAGCAATGATAATAGTTAACTGTACGCAGCAAATCCAGAAACTGCGAATACTTTTTTCCAAGCAAAGCAGGTTCCGGTGTTTGTAATTTATTGCCACAAGCGTCTGAAGCAGGCAAAGACATTCTTAAGCTGATGTTAATATATGATCCTGAGAACAGAAGTAACGTGAAGAGACTCCTGGATCATAGATACTTCAGTGACTTGCGGTTTGCTAGAACTGAAAAATAATTGATTATTACTTTTATTATAAATTATCTATTCTCAGAGAAAACGAGTCACCAAGGCAGTTCAATACTGTGACAACATCAAACTCATCTCATGATCCATATCAATGGCGAAATCCAGTTCTTTTGAGTTACATAACGTCGGAACGTCGTCGCAAAACAAAAGTAAGCCTTACAATTTCCTGTATAATTTGTGTCTTACAAATTCTATTCTTATTTCAGCCATTACTCATTCAAAAGCCAAAGCATCGTAGCAACATGACCAAAGCACCAAGAGTTGTGGCATCCAGTCCTAATGCTATGCCTAATCTGTCGAATAAATTAAGTTCATCAAAGATGACTTGGTCAGATAAAAGCAATGTGACTATCGCTGATGATTCTAAAAGATTGGAAGAAACATGGATAGCTGGAAATGTATATTCCTCACGGAAATTACTTGGTTTGTTAAAAATTGCTGATACGAGTGCAAAGGTATTACTATGGTCCTAGAAAATATTAATCACGATAAATCACTACATAAATCGTTTGACAACTATAGAATGATTTATACGAAGTATCCGATGACTCGAATTTGAAGTTACCAACTATAAAATATAGTAGTAATACCATTGCTTGTAAAGGAAGTGGTACGAGTCCACTGAGAGCAAAAAGTTTGTTAGTTAAAAATGATTTCTCTAATTATGGTAGTCAGTATAATTTTGGTGGATTGGATATGATGGATCATGAGTGCGAAGACAGAATGCATAGTAGTGATCATACAACTATTAATGAGGGATATCAGAATCATTCTTATGAAAGGTACGATCACATATGATATGCCAAGAATATTAAAGTTTCTGCATTGATTATTTTCAATATTTGTATATTAAAATTTAATTTAGTTTTCTGCCATATATTGTTCCTCATAAATTTGATGGAAGTTGTTATGGTTTTCCTGTTGGTCCAACTGGATCAGCACCGAATCAAAATTATAATTCGAAGCCATTTACATACAGTGACAGTCATCGAAGAGCAAGACTGGCTACTATTACTGAACAACCGTCACCTGATATTAATTCCAGAAAAATGTCAGGTCAAACAAAATCACCAAACACAAAAAGTCCAGCCAAAAAGATAGCTAAACACGAAATCTCAAGCAGTCCCAACGTACGTACGGTACTGCCAAAGAAACTTAAATCTAGTCCCAGAAAAATATACGACAGGCGTATCAGGCATGATACTAAACAATAAGAATAAAACATTTCATCAGACTAATAACTGATAGTTAAATTTTTTTGTTCAAAACTTATCCACGAGTCTTCCTTCTATCAAATTTCAAAGCTTTATTCGCTAGAAATGTACAGAACAGTGTACTTTACATAAAAATATTTGCTTCTCAAAAGAATTACGCGAGAGTAATACATCTAATTCACTTTACATTAAAGTATCGCAATATACGCATAGGATTTCAAGACTATTCACACACTGATCTTAAAATTAATGATCGGATGATCGTATCCGTGACAACAATGAATACGTCGTAATAGGAAGAACAAATGTTACTGTGAGTTAAGAGTAAATTATTTCTGCAATGACAGGTGTTCACATTGTGTAATAATATAGGTATTAAAAATTCTTATAGCGTATGAAAGAAATGTATAAATGTTTTCTTACAATTCAATAATCGTCCTTAGACCTTTCCATAGGGATTTCAATTACGCCCAATGGGAAGTGTAGTACTTAATTTTTATTATAAAATTATTGCACCTCTTCTTATCGTACTACAAGATGAGGTAGGTGTATGCAGAATCAAATGATACATTGTATTTCTGCAATTTCTATACGTATTTGACTGATGTGGCAAGGTACTTCATCATATCCAATCGATGAGGATAAAAATACTATTCATTGGTCGATATAGTGAGACAATATAGTTTTAGATCCTTTCCCATAACCACTTCAATGAACGAATATATCTTACCTCATCAATATCACACATAGATAACACCATTAAAATTTAATTTATCGTTTTATGAATTAAACTTTAGTAACATAAAAATAATGCTTTTCGTATTTTCTCACAAGATATAAAAAGGCTAATTTTCCTTCGATTTCTTATCACTTTAAAAATCTCTAGAATATGTAGGCGCGTCGTAGAAAATTATTCTTATCATGATTTCTCGATTCAGGGGCTATTCTCAAACTAAATTATTCCAATGGGCATCATCAAATAACAATTTTCTGTATTTTTCTATCCGAATAGATAGATAATTGAGAATGAATATTATACCACGTGCATTTCAATGCGAATCTTTTCATTGCAGAATTCTACATTGAGTCTAATTCGTGCTATTATAAATTTTGCAAAATGTTCTCAGATTGTTAAAATTTTTCATTCACTATTGCTATCAGGATTGTTTATAAAGTGTATGCAATTAAAAACGTTAACGTAATACAAGTCTTAAAGGGATGCGCTGCAATGATAATCCTTGTTATCACCAACGGAAACAATATTTTTCATTTAGTAAAATGAAATATTATATTTTAATAAGTGAAACGCTTCCGATGCAAATCGATAATTTTACCATTTTTAATTGACCATACTATACCAGTTGTTTTTCTGATGTAGGTAGATCACATTCTAGGTGCACCATATCATTGTAAACCATTTGTTACAATATTAAAGTCTATTCCACTGCGTTACATTTACGTAAAATCACTTGTAAACAGCCAGGATTAGCATCCGTAAATCTGAGAATAATCAAAATTTTTTCATTAGCTAAATTGGCGTCACAATAACGCGCCATACATTTTTGGAAGCGTACCGTATATTTTTAGCATGAAGTCTCTTGGAAACGGCAGGTTTAATTTTGCTCTGTCCGTTATTGCTGCGAGCACCGCGACCAGTTATTATGTACAAATACTCAGATCGTTTGTTCTTTTTTCGCAATTTGCTTAAATGATAATCCAAAAACACTTCCAAAGCTTCTAGTGCTTCAGGTACAAACAGATTGTGCAAGTCCAAGGTATTCTTCTCATTTGACAGATAGTCCTGTGCTGCTAAAAATGCACTGGCAGCTGTGGAGTTGGCTGTCTCCATATTCTTTGAGTGTAACTTCGCCTAAAATTGTACGATAATCCCACAGTTGACAGCTTTGAAAAATTACATTCCTCCAAATACCAATACTTCATTACCATATTCGAATAGTAGATAGCAACTTCAGGGTTTCCTTTTCTATGAGCGTCTGCAGCTTTATTGAAATTTTCATTGCGCAATGAAAACTGTCGTTGTGCTTCTTTCCTGGCATCTTCTGCCAATTGTAAAGCATTATCATACGTCAGCTGCTCAGTTTTACTAGAGATATTTAAATCTGGATTGACAACAATAAACGGTGATGACAATTCAATTGGACCCTGAAAAAAAAGTACATAAGGTATAAATTTTTTTATTCAATTTATGATTTCTATTTTACATATTATTATATACCTGAGGCTTAACACATTCTTGTTGTACTTTGTCCATTAAAACCTTTTGTTTTTTCAATGTATCAGGTTTATCTGGTTGTTGTCCTGTACTCATTTGAAGGACTTCCACAGTTTCTTTAAAGTGACCACTGTGAGCGTTTAAAATTTCGTTTAGTGTTTCAGGGTTGCATGTTGGGAACATTTCGTGCAGCATTTGCCGTGTTAAACGCGAAGCTAAATCATTTGATGTCTCACGTTTCATTTGCTCTTTCTGTAGCGTAAGAAAAAAATATACTTTTATAGTACATATCACTAATGATAAACTTTCTTTAAATGGACTTACCATATCGTTATTATAAATGGCCAGAGCCATTTCCATGTCCATCATCTCGTGCAGATTTGGTGCTCTTTGTTCCTCTAGTGCTTTGGCCTCTTCTTGTTCTACAGATTTTGCATACTCAGCATCTGTAAGAATACACGTAAGACTTATTTTTGTCTACTCGGATATTTTGACTGTTTTTTTTTTAATTTAAATGAGAATACATCAAAATTAGATAAGATTATTACCTTTTGCTATCATTTGATCTAGTTGCTCCTGTTGAGCATCAAGTTGTCGTTGCATACTTTCCATCCATAATGCATACAGACCTTGAGCCATGGACTTTTTAATTTGTATGACTGGGAATAGACCATCCGGTAATTTGAATTCGGGATCACCGAATTCATTAGCTAAAACTTGGATGAAGTCATGTCCTAGATTTAATTCCATCACTTCACCTTCTTCGCTATCGTCATCTGTACTTTCAGTACTTTCATACTGTTCTGGCAGTGATGTAGCATTTTCTGTAGTCAAAAGGGATGATGACTCCATTGTGTAACCATCATCCTCTAGATTGGAACAATCAGCAAACTCGATTGCCTCTTTATTTAATGTTTGCTGTTCAATTATTTCATCTGCTGTAATATCTGGTTCTCCATTTTTCCATCTCTTTACCCTTAGAATATGAGGATTGTAACTAGCATCACTGATCTTCAATTTCTCCTCTATTTGTTTCTTCAGTACTAAATTTGCTTCGGACACTCTGTTCTTGTCTTTCTTCTTCTTCGGAGTGCCAGTCTGAGACTGAGCATTGGACTCACTATCATTTGACTCCGAACTGGTAGATTTCTCCTTTAGTGTATTGCATTTCTTATCCAGAGTCATCTCTGTGCCTGATAAGAATTCAATACCTTGATTATTGGATGATTCGGGCTTCTGATATTTTATTCCATCATCTGGTATTCCTTCCAACAGTACATCGACAGCCCAATTGAAATTATAATTGCATAGTTTTCCATATATCTCCATCAAATGATCTTTCGGGATGTTCGGGAACAGATCCATCAATTCTATGATACGATCCTCCGTATCATTTACAACTTGAACGTCAGGACTATTGTCACTGCTTAATATATTGACCTCACCTGTCATGGAGCTTTTGTCAAGCATCAATTTTAATGGAGGTTGATCGGCTGGCGTGAACACCAATCCCTCATTAATACTTCTATTAAAAGCATCCACTACAGTATACTCAGGCTCTGAAGTCCCACCTACATATGATACATTGAAGTCATAAGAGGAAGTATTGGTCGAGACATCTGACGTCATAACGCTCTTACTTTCCTCTTTAGATAATGGTAATAATATCTCATCCACAGGGAATGGCGATTCTTTCCATGTTATCTGGCTTATATTATCGATGACTTCATTACGCTTTTGTCCCACTGTAATAGTATCCGCGTCCTTAGTGCTCAAAGTCATATCTTCATTAACTGATTTATCTATAGGGTCAAAGTCAATCGAATCAACTGTGTCTGATTCTTCTCGATGCTCTATTAAATCTGTAAAGTCTTTGTTGTCCTTTTTCATTTCATTTGCAGAAGTTTCATTGAGGAGCTCTTCGACATTTAGTTTTTCATTGCTGCTATGATGAGTTCCTCTGTCGAGAGCTTGCTTCAGTTTATAATATGGGTATTTAAATATACTTGTAAATCCTTGTTGTTTTTTATGCTGATCAGAATTCATACTGTGGGATGACTCTGGTACTTTTGAATCAACTTGATCGACAGTGTCTACAAAATCTTTTTCGCTCTTACCGAGGCTAACTGTTTCATCACCAAGATTCTCTTTTATTGTCTCATTAATGATCTCTTTGTGTTCATCAAGATGATCATTCAAATCCACTTCCTGTTGATTGGATGAAATTTCACTGACTGTAGCAACTGTTTCCTGCTCCACTGTAAGGGTTTCTTCATTAGATTCAGGTGTTATTATGTTTTTTTCATCTTTATCAATAGGATTTGCTTCTTTGGAAGTTTCCAACACTGTTGGGACGACAACTGAAATATCTGATGTTTCTTTTCGGTTTTGTTTCTCTTCAGAGCTAGAATTATTTTCGTCGCTAGATACTTTACTCTTGATAACTTCGTTATTTTCGTCCAAAGAACTATTTCTGGATACCAAGTTAGAGGAGGTGTCAAGAGACGATGGAGTTGTCTCTTCAGTATCACTTTCGATCATATTGTCTAATGACGTTTCATTAACTTCACTTTGTTCAGCGCTATTATTTAAATCATTTATGATTTCATTGTCATCTTTAATCTCTTCAGTGCCTGATTCACTGTGCTCATAGATGTTCATATGCGAAGTTTCGACTGGCACTTGAACGGATTCTACCAGCTTATCATTTTCTTCATTTTTAGGAATAAGACTAAACATTTCCACAAATTTTTCAAAAACTGTACTAGGTCTGTTAGATGTACTTAGACTGGTCCTTGTGTCGGACTCCTGAATGTTTCTATCAATTTGAGAATCTGATTTCTTGCGCTCCTGGACCTCATCAGTGTTCGTGGATTCAATTTCTGGCTTCATCGCTATTTTGGATTCAATTTCTGCCTGCCTTTCACTATTCGGTTCAATGTTATAATTGTCAATCATAATTCTGCTTGACTCATCCAACATACTTGCTGTTTTGTGTGCGAACTTTTGTATCCATTCTGCAAATCCACGATCACTAGGTAGCATCCGGAATGCCTCATCAACTTCCATATCATGTTCATGGATTTTATCAGCATCCTCATTTTGCACTTCTTCTACTTGTTTCTCTGTAATTATATCATCGGCTGCAGCATCAGACAGTTGTTGAATTAAGTTTGACGTAGAATTCGAATTAGTATCATGTGATTTTTCAATATTTTTACAATCTATTACTGTACTTTTCTCAATAACGTCATTCGATAAATCATTCAAATCACTCTCCGTGTTATCATTCAATGATATCAACATATTTTCATCATCAATATCTTTAATATGACAAGATAAAATATTCTCTTGATCTGCATTAATATCCTCTACAGTTTTTGACAATGTTAGATCGTTAGTTGAATTAATGATTGACAATATACTCTTATCAGGAATTACAACGTTATCAGAAACAGTTTCCAATTCTGTTGACACTTCGTCGTTCCCGTTGTTAGTTTCAGTCTTCAACTCTATTATCTTCGGCTCCATTATTTCTTGCAGAGAACTTTTGCAACGAACTTGAGAAGCAGAGGGATATACACTGTGTATTTGTCTGCCATTCAGGAGGAGAGTAAAATCCCAACACTGAGACAAAACATTTTCGGTATTATCTTGCTCCACGCTAATATTATCTTCTTCTGGACTATCGCATTCAGTTATACATATACTCCCTTTTCGCTCTGACCCAATGGCACCAAGATATTGTTGTTGTTGCATTTCCAACTGCTTGGAACTTTCAGTAGATTCAGGTTCCGATAGTTTAGACATTTTCATGCCGTACTCTTCATCATTTTCATCGGTTTTCTCATCGCTCATTTCAATGATCTTCTTATCCGACAATTTAGTCATGAACAATCCCATTAACTCGGAATCCTGTTCGTAATCCTGAATTCTTGGTCCGAGTACATTGCCAAAATCTGGGGATTCAAATAAACTTGTGTATTTCTCTATAATTGAATCCTTAATCGGGCAGATTCGATTGTCTGAGATTTTCAAGCTGTCAGAATTCTCTGTTTTCGATATCTCATCTTTGCATTCGTTTTCAGCCAATTTCAGTTCTGGTATAATCTTTTCAGAAGTAATCTCTTGTTCTGTTATCTCTGTGTTACTGAATGGAGGAATTGATCTTAATTGAGGTGGGATATTATTACAAGAATATTTCAGTGCAAATTGCTGCAATAACTTACGGCCAGTGACATTTCTCTCGTACCTGTCCATCATTGCTTTGATTTTAGCCTTAGGTACGCCATGACGATTTTTCTTAGCCAATTCATTGACGTTATGAACCCAGGGTGTATTTGGCTCCAAGACTTCAACTATGTAACCATATGCCACAGCCATGGTTACATACGGCTGCATTTCCCAGGATTGGGTGTTTGTGTTGTCAACAATTATGGGACTTCTGCCTTCTTCCATAGCAATGCGAACTTTTCTTTGATTAAAATTATGAGCCTCTTGGAGTTTGTTAGAATCATATTGATAAACACCTTGGCCGAGCATTACAAAATAATCATCAGTACTAAAAATGTACGGTGCAGGATCCTCAGCTATTGTTGTGGATACTATACTCCTGGCAAGATACGATTTACCACTTCCGGGTAATCCCCTTATTAGTACTAGAATCTTGCTGCCCTGTTGAATAGCTGACTTAATTCTACGAAGTGAAATTTCGTGTGAATTATGCCGTGGAGTTCTCGGTGGTGATGGTGTGCTAATCATTCGCACTTCCGTGTTAGTGGTGCATGGAGGACTTTGAGTAAAGGATGGCAAAAATTGATATGCGCTGATAGATGTTAAAGATGGATTTTGTATGCGATAATCTGAACTCTCAGCCTCGATCACTACGTCTGCATCATCGTCTGAACTGTTCTCTAATCCAGGAAGGCGATATTGTACTTTCAAACCACAGAGAGATTCTGTCTCGGATTTGTGAGCCTTTGCAGTGCTACGAAATCGAGCAACATTTTGAGGAGATGGAAATCTATCTGGTGTTTGTTGAAGTTGTTGCTCTTGAAGTACATTGCTTTGTGCCAAGTCACAGGGTGCTGGATTCGGTGAATTTTTATAGAACTTCTCCGAAGTTGACATTGGCTGTCTATAGTTTTGCAAGTTACTGTGAGACTTTTGGGAATCCAAATCCTTGTTATCGTAAGTTTTTCCAGGGATCGGTGGATTTTGTTTGTTCCAATTATTGAAATCAAAATGTGGCATGGAACATTGATCGGCTGGAGGTAATGCAGGCGGTTTTGGAAAACCACGGAATTCTTTTGGTATTGTGCCTTTGTTGTAAAGTTTATTAGGCATATCTTGGGTAAAACGATTGTACTCGGATAATCCAGGAGTATCATTTTGCTGTTTTAAATCATTTCGATTTTCATTTGGATTTACAATGGAAGAACTTTCGTCCATCTCTGTAGATACGGTCTGAGAAATCGGCCAGTTCTGATTAAATTGATGCATCTTATTTGAAGAAATCTTATTTTCTATAGGATAATTGAATGTTGCCATATTTTCATGTGTCGAACCAAAATGTTTCTGTGCTAACTCTTTTTTAAGTTGTTCAAATTTTCGAAATTCTTCTTGCTGCCTTTGTAGTTCGTTGTCGTTTAAATTAAGAAAAGTAACATCATCATTAACATTACAATCTTGCTGATTTTTATCTAAATTCTGTATTTTTATGCATGAATCTTCAGTTTGCTTTGTTAGAAAATTCGAAATATTGACATTCTGATTGCTCAAATGTTGATTAGTTTGGTTTCCAACTACATCGACATTAGCCGATAATGTAATTAGACCATCAATAGATGGCTGCACTGAAATAGCAAAGAAAAGCTATTATAATATTTACTATGATATTCCTACTGCATGAATATACTTAGATCAGATGTTGCATCATAACTTTTAAACAAAAAGTTAATACAGCATAAATGAGTTTCTACAAAACTTACATTTCCAATTGCAATTCTGCACGACAGATAATATAATGTCTGGATCCAGAACAGAGTCAAACATCTCATTGACTTGACTAAGTACCTTTTGCTGAGATTCTTTGATATTTCTTTTGTTTCCATTCGACTTTTTTGTATGTGAAGCAAACGGCGACCTCTGATTGTTCGACGCCATTGTCACTATATCCACCTGGCATTGACGAATGGCCTTTATAAAATAAGGCATTAACTCGTTATTAATTAATATCAATAAATAATGTCTATCAATAAAAATGTAAGTATCCAAGTAACAACATTGGCTTTCCATTAAGCATGGTGAGCAATTTGTTATAGACGCTATTCACGTATCGCATGCAATACAGTTTTCATAGGCAAATGGAATAGAAATCTATAGTAATGATCAAAGAATTATAATAGTAGTAACAATAAAGAATTGACCAAAAATAACGGGAATCCCACGGACCAATAAGTCGATCGACAATATGAATCCAATGGAATATATTAGTTCTAATTATTGAAGGTAATACATTTTCAAACTTACAGAAATTTACGTTCGTATATTAACCGAATCAGCAGCTTGCTTGAGACGTTGAAAATGAAGCACAGGATGTCAAAGACGCAAATTACGAAGCGCGAATTTACGTGAACGCTAAACTGACGTGATCACAAGAGTAATTATCGACAGTAGTACCATTTGTGTAGACCATTGCAAGAATTCCCTATGCATTCTTCTGCATTCACGATTCAACATTTTTTTCAGTGCAACTGGCGACGTACGTTATTGTTCATTCGTAATTGTAAATTATTAGTAAAAATTCTGCATGCTTTATCTTGATACTATTAATGCTATATTAACTTTACGTTCCTTCTATATAAGTAGAAAATAAAATATGCATGGAACATGCGGTGCATGTACCTGACAAAGGATTCGTGTAAGAATGCCTATTTTTTCTACAGAATATGAATACTATCAGTTACACCATTTCATTTCAAATTATAACAAGTAGTTATAACATATTTAGCAGCAATATTGATTTTTTCCAAAAAAAAAATCATTGAAAGTATCCCGTGAACATATTACTCAATTTTTAGATATAACGGTTACAAAGCTTGGCAATGCGATTAGATTCTAATTTTACGTAGTAAATGTATATATATGGGATGTCGAGTATACTCGAAGGACAGTCATTCCACTGTATATGAATCTAGTAGAATTTTCAAAAATTTCAGGAATTTTAACTAAGTGGTTGCCTGCAATCCGTGTTGAGTGAAGTGCAAGGTGTCGCTAGGGGCGCAAGCGAAAATCAGGAAAATGGTATGAGGGCCTCGTAGCGGCGTTAGAATGAAATAAAACGGAGCCGTGACAAAAATTTCATTTAGCAAAGCGCACCAGTGATAAACGTTTTAGGCGTAACGAGTTGAGCGTATATTTTGTTGTAAGCGTTGAAGCCGCTCGATTAGATATTCTGCGCTAGACATAACGCGTCTCGAATCTCAGCTGTAAAAAAAAATCTGATTTTCATTAGGAATATATTTTCGGAGCACCCGTTGCTCCGTTGATTTTCTGAAGAAGGTAGGGAGGGTCTCATCGTTGATTTATGTTAATCACGCGTTTCGGGTCTACATCTGACATCGTCCTCTTCATAGCGTATTCGCAGTCGTATTCCTTATTAAAATGCGTATTGATTATTGGTTGAAAAATAGCCGACTGTGCTTTTCTAAAATCTAGCAACCATTTGGCCTTGCCCCCTCTGGAACGTCGCGGTGATAGTCTCCGGTCAGCTGTTTTCTGTACGTCTCGATTATGTCACGTTTCACGCAGTTTTCCTAGTGACGTTAACGATTCTCTTGAAAACAGGTGAGCAATCCGATCGTGAAAGTGGCAAAGCGTTGGGATGCATTGATGAACCTAACCTCACTCTTGTCTAACGTCGCGACGGAGGAGAGAGAGCAAGCTAGCCGCTACGAGACTAGCTACATCACGGACCAGCTCAGCTCCTTCAATTTGTCCAGTGGTCCGCATCTCAATTATTTGGTGAGGCATATGTACTTTCAGCTTCGAAGAAGTCATTTATGATTATTATATCTGCTTTGAGTGTTCGCATTACCTCCCTTGTTTTTTTCCTAGAGGGGCGACAGATAGTCTGTGATTGTGTATCATTGTATATTCTTTGTTTCTTCGATAAACGATACATAAAAAGTCTACCAATTATAATTATCTTAAAATTTTATAAAACACTGTTATATTTTTTGGTACTGGTTCATGTGAATTACTATGCAACAGAAAAATAGTAGGGATTTGTTTACAACTGTATATCATACAGAATCTAATGGAATCTTCTGCACTACCTATTTAAATAACTTCACGGTTAGTTGGCTCTGGTGCCTTTGTCATAATATCACATACAAGCAAAATTGTTAGTAAGCAATGCAATAGAGTTACTGTTACGTGCGAAAGAATTATATCTTTATGTTTACTTTTGTTGATATTAGTCAGCCTGGGAGGAGGAACCCCAGCAAGCACACGGATCTCACACAGTTTCTACTGCAGAACCTAGAAGAATCGGCGATAGTGAACGTGGTCAGGGACCAGAGCAGATACCGCTCGTTGTAGGGGGAGGGATGCCTCGCAGTAAGCGGAGAGCGCCCTCCAGCACAAACCACCACCATCATCATCATTCTTCTACTGATATGACACCTAGTGCCCATGAGGAAGGTATGCCTAGGCATCCTTCGAAACGACTAAGACACACATCTAGGTGAGCCAATACACAACTTACAGTTATTTATTGCTGATTAGGAGTCTTGCTTGTCTCTACGGATAAATAGTTGTAAAAAGTCCGTTAGACATTCTGCAAGATAGCTCCAAAACACTGCATATAATTTATCTATTCCTGTCAATGATAAGTAGTAATTGTTAAATGAATAATTATTTTACATCACTGCTCAGTGACAGAATGATAAACGTATCAGTTGATCACAGTGATAAAACATGACAGTACACATAATTTTGAACCAACTAATACCAAAATTGCAACGCAATTAATCACAGTTACTCCTTATAATGATTTGCTTAGATGACAGATAATTTAAGCAGATAATCGAATGTAATTATCTAATAGAAACGCGATTAGATAAGATTGCACAAGCAGCAAGGTGAAAGTATTATAAGGCTTCCATTAAGTCAGCTGATTCTGCCAGTTTTAGTTTGGTGTTCATTTCTTATATTTGTCAGCAAGCAAAGCATCATTCAAAAACTACCTCAACGTTTGAATAATGTGAAATTGTGTCCAGCACCAGTGACTCCTAGTAATTTAAGACAATTAATAATTCCGACTAATGAAAAAAATGAAGGCACTAATGTAATTATAATTCTTGGTTTATACTTCAAACGTATTAACGTCGATTATTAGTTCTTCTCGTCCTTTTCCAAAAGCTCACATTATGCTACATTTGTGTACAATATGTTTTATTGCTCTTGCATCATTCTGTTGCTTCTAATTCATACCAGAATCTGGGACAGATTAAAACATTCATTGAAGCTGTTCAATCATAAATTCAATGGTAATCCAACATATGAGAAGATACTTATATTACATCAGGCAGATTATGCTCCATTACTAAGACAGTACATATCAATAGAGAAAACATAGTTTATCATCTGAGATACTTCTCGTTCCACACAGTGACTATTTAAATGATATGTGCAATGAACTTGGCAAATTTCAATAACCTACTGTGTTTCTTGCCACGCAAGCTTTTCTGCAAGCCTAAGAAAATCGTGTAGTGTAACTGATCTTGCTCCAAAAGTTCATACCAGTCTTGTCCAGTCACCAAACCAGCTTTAAGTTATCACAAATGGTCCAATGTGTCGCCCAGTATTTAAAAATCTTACAATGAACGCCTTGCAAGATACAAAAGGAAAGAAAAATAAATGTTTGGAAGCACATCAGTGTTTGGTTTTCAGTGAGTGCCAATTTCTTTGACTGACATTGTAAAATCAGACTGTTGTGTACGTACTGTTAGTTGACAGCATTTATATTCTTTATTGTATTATTATTTCTGTGTGTCTTACAAAACATCATTGATACACTTTTTGGACTGAGTTAATCATCACCATTACCATATCAATCTATTATGCATTGATATTGTCCAGGATGGCGTTTCTGCATTTATCCCAGAGAGGACGAATTGACGTGTGAACCTATTGTGAATTTATTGGTAGCCTTGACAGCAGCCAGGTATTCATATCCAGCCATTCCTCCTTTGGCTGCACCTACATACGTTTTAACACGTAGCAGCAGAGAGACGCCAATTCAAAAATAGACTGTCCACAGTTCTACTAGTCTGTCCTTCCCGGCCGTGCGAGTTGGTCCAAATTTCAGTGGCTCTCGATGTCAATAGTTTACTGATCATCGTCACAGTCAAGGAGCAATAATACCATAAATCATCGATATTTGTGATTTAAAATTAAAACAGCTCTCACACTTCAATTGAATGTTCTCAATCGTATCTCTGCTTAACGTTTAACTCGTGTCTTTATTTAAACATTGTTGATTCAAGATGTGCGTCTGTTTTAATTGTACATTTCATTTTGATAACTGCGTCTTATAATTAAGATAGTCATTGTCCTCGGTGGGATTTAGATAAAAAAAAAACGCAATTCTTCAAATGATTTTGAAGAATTGTTCATTACTGTCCTTATTAACAGAAGGGTGAGAATCGTGAGATATATCTTCTCCGTGTATCTTTTATGGAAATAGTTTCTTATACTTTTTTTCTTTGACAAAAGAATTCACTCTTGGCTCCGCTTTAAACGACATCGTATTTACATTATCTGGAACTTCATGAGTAATCAGTTGGCTGGCTGGAATTTTTCATCTTTAATTTAATTGCGCCAAACAGATCCTCGTACACCTACGAAATTATTGCACCACACGTGCCTTAAAAGTCAGTGGGTTTGACCTAGTGTTAGTTGCTGTGCCAGTGACATAGAAAGACGTTGTATCATTCAGAGAGTTCGTGAGCTTAAAAGAGCATCGTATCGGGCAGCAAGAATATAATAAAAATAATAAAAGAACGTAACAGTCAACTTGTGTGGTGTCACTTGGATTCGACGTTACGGGACCGTTAATAATAATTTTATCGATCAAACTGTAATACGCAAAGTGCGTTGAAAAAAAAATATTCCAAACGAACTGTTGACGTTGTGACAGTGCATGGATGTCGAGAGGTTTGTAGATAACGGATTATTTAGTCATTTTAATGAAGTAATTACTTCTACACTGTATGCGAGTAACGAACGTTACAGTGGTCGAGGAAAAATATTTATAATGTGGTCATACAGTGTGATACCGTCTTTTGCACGCATTTCGATATTTTGGTGATTCTATAAATAACGTCGTCGTGGCACGTGGGGAATTCGACTGTGTCTGCATTTTCCAGAGAGTCCAGGAGACACTGTGGCTCGGCGCGCCTCTGCACACCTAATCAGTGTAACGACTGCTTCCTTGATTCGTACCAGTTCTATTTATATAATAATAGGAAAAAGTGATCGTCATTGATTCACTGTGTTCGCGCTTCGAGTAAAAGATTCTTTTAATTGCGCAGTAGCTTCGACAATGCTGTGGTAAATGGGTGATGCTCGCTAACGTCATTCTAGTCGTTTACTTCGTCTGGCTTTTGTTATAGATACTCAGTACAATTTAATACGCTGTCTTTGCCCAAGTTTATGTGCCTCGTGTCGTTGTGCGAGACAGATACACTTATTTTCTGCGTTATCTCGACTTGGCTGACTGTGAAATTTTTTACAGAGTTTAATTTTAACCTCTTGTAATGCTTCGCTCATTTCGACGATGCTCAGGATACCGTATTACTTAGTTCTTGATACTTACAGAAAATTGTATGCTACTGGGAATCTGAATACTTAACTGATCTCTGTATCGTTCTTGTTTGTTTTTTAGCGCGAGGCGATACACAAAAACGGAAGATGTCTCCAGTGTATCATCCTTTTCACAGAAGAGATGCGTCGCGTGGTTTAGGGAGTACACAACGCCGGATGATCCAGACACACTTGGACCTGAGGGAATGGAGAAATTTTGCGAGGACATTGGCGTAGAGCCAGAAAATGTGGTGATGCTCGTTCTCGCTTACAAAATGAATGCCCGTCAAATGGGCTTTTTTACACTGAACGAATGGCTGAAGGGTCTCTCTGAGCTTCAATGCGATTCCATCACAAAAGTACAACAAAAGCTCGAATACCTAAGAAACCTGTTAAACGACCCACATACGTTCAAGGGGATCTACAGATACGCTTATGACTTTGCTAGAGTGAGTGAATCTTATTTAACGCGTTATCCGAGGTTATCGATAAGATCAATCAATGGATGGAGACGGCTTACGCGTTTAATGGGAAACTCGTACACTGTCACATTTTTATGTTTCTCCTAGGATAAAGATCAACGCAGTATGGACATGGAAACGGCGCGAGTGATGCTACAGTTACTGTTAGGAAAGCATTGGCCGCTGTTCGCGCAGTTTGCACAGTTCCTAGATCAGTCGAAGTACAAAGTGATCAATAAAGATCAGTGGTGCAACATTTTGGAGTTTTCACGTACGATCAATCACGATCTGTCCAATTACGACTTAGACGGAGCATGTAAGTGCAGAGTCGATTGTATACACACGTCAATACCACTTGATCTGTCATTAAGATTCTCTTAGAACGCAGAGCCTCCAGTTCTTGGATACCATACATTTATTTTCTTGTCGCATTATGAATCCTCTGATTACTCTAAACGATGAGGCTGCTTTGGAAATAAAAATTGTGACGTAACCTCTTTGCCGAGGAGTACGTGAATCGTATACGGCGTGACTGCTTTATTGTTTATGTCCAGGTTATCTAACATTGTCTCATTATTGATTGTAGGGCCGGTAATGCTCGACGAATTCGTTGAGTGGCTGAAAGTGCAACGAGGTGAAGGATCGTCCTCGGCAGAAGCACGGGGTAGCTGAAACAACCGATCAAAACTAAACTCACTTTATTAAAAAGTTCTCTCCCCCCCCTCCCCCTCCCCCCTCCCTCTCTTCCTCCTGTTATCTATCGCCTATCCAATAACCCAAACCTCTAATCCTTATTATCCTTGGACATCATCAATCTCTTTTGCTCTTCGATCTCTTCTCTACGCCCACTCGTCCCCTCGAAATACATTAATCTGTTAATTAATTAAATTACCTTTGATTCAGAACTTCAATTTACGCCGTTTTAGTTATCGTTAGTTTTAATAGCGTTATATCCTTTTGTTCTCTCTCTCTCTATCTATCTATCTCTCTATCTGTCTATCTCTCTTCCCGAGACGACATAGCTTACCGGACGTCGCTGGTCCTAGTTAATTTTACCGTGTGTTCTGCAATTGACTGTGCTTAGAGAGACTTCGACGGGTATAAATAGAGGCCGAACCTTTTCTCATTATTATATGTAATTGTCATTTTTGGCATTTGGCGGTATACCAAGAAGCGACGAGCTATTAAGAGGGATCGTTAATTTATTTCTTGCGATTAATCATGGATTATGCTACACGAATCGCTACACAGACAATTTTGGTATTGCAGTTATTAAGGGATGGATATGTATCGTGCGACACGTAAGGATGTCCTTACACTTCGTTTTTTTGTCTTCTGCTCTTGTCCCGATTTTTGAGTTTTGTGAAAAATACAAAAAAAAAAGACTGCCTTTATTCAGAGCTTCAAGTATATTTTTGCTTACGCAAGTTTATCTCGTATATCCGCACGATAATACTTAGATCCATTTCGGAGAATCATATTGATTCGATGATTCTAATAGAGACCTACAATGATGCATGCAGCCATCTCTAATCTTATGGAGGAAGATTTTTTATCTTTCGTCCTTAAGTTTTTTTTTCTCATTCATTTATCGAATTGTCACTGTCGACTTCTCTTGAGACGATGCTGGTGACACTTGATCGTCTCTTAATTAATACCCACGTCTCTTGGCTTCACGCGATTACAAAGTAAGCAAATTCTATGCACAGTCACGTATAAGATTTGCTGGTGATAATCGAAGAATGTAAATCAATTTAATTATTCGTTTTACGTAAAAAAAAAATAATAGACCAGTGGGCCTCGTGCAAGCGATCTTTGCAAGCTCGCAATTTTGCTAATCAGCAATCGTTCTAATATTGGCTGAAACTCTTTAAGGATCGATAGGAGAGGAGGCCCGGACAAAAAGAAATTGTGGTTTCGTACTAGTTCAATTAAATAAATTAATTTCTTTGTTTCGATGTTAATTTACTCACTCCGTCACTCGCACTTCTTCGACATCGTATTTCGCGTTAGATATTTTTAATTCTGATTAATTAATACTTAGATAAATTTTGCAATATCTTTTTACCCGACTAAGAGACCGATAATTGTCGTCGCTTATTCATTGGCTAATTGAGATCGAAGCTGATTTATCTGTCTCGTTTTCCCAAGGGTGCGTTCACAAATCTTACTCAGGATAACTCGGGCACGTCGCGTCTCTTTTTATTATCGTTATTATGAACAGGTAGAACGATAATAGATTTCGCTCTAGAGAGGATTCTGAACGTATCCAGCCCAGGGTGTTCAGCTTTTCTTTACTGTCAACGTGACAGTACGTTATCGATATTTATTGTTATGTGTTGTATGGCAATCGACGCAATGAAATAAGCGAATACAATTTTATCGTATATCCTCGAAGACTCATACCACTGATCTCTGAACGGGGTCTCGCCTTTAGTATGAGTAATTACTTTTATTATTTTTTTTTTTTTTTCGAATTACTATAATTATACCAGCAAATCATCGAGTCATTGGAACTTAAGTTTCCGCCATACTCGCAACCCTTCATGACCCCCTATGCCCGTGACCCTTTTCCTCCCTACTCCAGTCATGTTATAAGTTCGTCTCGAAAATAATTGAATTTTTTTTCGTCCAACACTCAGGAGTATCCTTGCGCACATAGATAATATTTTTTATGAAGGAAAAGAAAGAAAAAAAAAATGGAAAGAATGAAAGAGAGAAGCGCAAAGTTTCGCGCGTTCTTTCGTCAGCTTTTATTTTCGAGGCAATTTTGTAAATTCCTGAACAGATAGCAGTAGGCAATATTATTATCATAGGCAATCGAAATTGTAATTGTACCGTAAACGTTATAACGTATAGGGCTCTACAACTTTTTCGATGTAACATTTCCAAAATGAATTACTCGATAATCATTATAATTAAAATAATTAAACTCTTGGCTCGGTAATCAAAAGTTTGTAATTATACAGTGCGTACTCTGTCATTGCCTGCTGGTACCTTTTCAACGATAACGTGGAGCGATAGGAAGTTTAAGTGAAGAATGACATGTAAGTAATTGTCAAACGATTCTCAGCGTGTTTAGGTAATGTAACTAATAATAATATTAATGATAATGAAATAATAATAATAATAGTAACAACAAATAATAATAACAATAATTGTAAATTGTACGTAGACTGAAATATTTTGAATAGACCCAAAATCCCCTTAAATATAAGATTAAGAGGCTAAATATAGGATAAATGAAGGAGTTGCAGCGACAACTGACAATTTATTCGCAAACGTAATTATGTGCTCAATTCTCCTTGTGAATAAGACTGTGCGCAAAGTTATCGCAACGGCATATTCGATTAACGTTATCACGTTCCAGGATACTTTTAGTTTTTGAAACCGAGCGAAACTTGGTCGTAACCAGGAAGTATTGATGATTCTTCAAGAGTACGGTGGAAATTTGTAAAGGGCCAATAAATTTTCCTGATGATAATTTATGTTTCTTAAAAACATTTAATCATTTGAAATAGTGCATTACCATATATGTACATTAATTGATGATTGTACGAAATGTACGAGTCTTTATTTACAATAACGATCGGCTTTCATCTTGCTTCTTCTGTCTAGCAAGGCTTCGTGTAGGGAACCTTCGACCTTCGCCTTTTCTAATTGCGTACGATCATCTTTGTTTATGCGTAACTTTTTATCTTGAAATTTCTGGAATTTACGCCTGTCAATACAAGGGAATGAAATATTAATTGTGAGTTGAAGAATCAGTGTTTTCGCTTGATACGATA
>JARQSV010000481.1:532520-543399 GCA_030142285.1 Calameuta idolon | reverse complement strand
CAGCTCGGCTACGACGGAACATGAATTATCGACGGAGACGATGATCACAAAATCCTACTCCTGCACTCGCCGCTACGTTTTAGCGCCATGTTTTTGGTATCACCTAAAACCGTTGCGTTGTGCATCTCTCTACTCATCTCTGGCTGAAGGCTAATGTAAAATTCTATTCGAGAGAATCTCTTATGTATTCGGTGACAAAGTGTAGGTAAAGCTCATGCGCACTTATGCGAACACTACATATGTGTAAATGTTTATCGGTATACTAGCTGGCAACACTTCGCTATAGCTAAGGACTGTTTAGGACTGTTTTCGCTGTGACAGAACGTAGTTGTTGCTATATGAATAGCGTATAACACAACGCGGTTCTTTAAGTTACGAAAGTGAAAGAAAGATTTATTTATTCATTTAGAACGACTGTAGTAATAGCTCAAGCAAGAAAATAAAAAAGAAGAGAATCAGAGCTTTGTGCCAAGTTAAAAGTCAGACGACCAGAGGCGTCAAAGGTCCTGGGCACCAGCTGATTCTAGCAATACATATTCGATTGAGGTCTTTGCAGACTCTTTTCAATATTTTATGTTTTTCTGAAAGGTAACTAATAATCCTTATTTTTAAATTGGTAATAGAGGTATCAAGTGAAATTGTAATAATGTTGTAGTCCAATAGATTGGTTATCCTAAGGATTAACAATTAATTTAATGTAATGATCCTTGTTATGTTCTGTTAATTAATTATATAATTCATAAGTGATTGGTTAGAATGATGCGTTAAGTTGTTAGTATATTTTTTGTCATTACCGAATTTCTTAGAGTTTCTTTCTTTTGCAATCGAAGTTTATTTTCATATGTGATATGTATCATATTAACAGATAGCACAACACAGGGATGCAGCCAATACAGTGTGCTGCATTAGGAGATAAAGCTGTGGGTAAAACATGCCTGCTACTGCGATACGCTTATGATGATTTGCCATCGGAGTATGATTCTACTGGATTTGACTGTTACGATGGAATTGTCAAACATAATGAAGAGCTATACCTCGTTAGCTTGCATGACATAACAGGTAAGAATTAGTATAGATTATTAACATAAGGACATAACGATGTATCTCAGATAACATGAGCTAAAAAAAGTATGTATTGTGAAATGCAAAATGTTTTATAGGTGATGAAAATTATCAGACACTGCTACCTTGGACTTATGCAGAAGTTGACGTAGTCCTCTTATGTTTTTCTGTTGTAACACCATCATCCTTTGAAAACGTTAAACGAAAAGTAAGATATCAATTCTTTGAGTTTCATCGCTAGCAAAAATAACCAACCCATAAATACATTGCATGGTAGAAATTACATGTTAAGTCATCGTGAAGGAATAAACTTCAGCAAAAACCATTCACTAGCAGATTTAAATGACCATATTGAAACTATCTTGTATTTTTTGTATTATTAGTGGCTGTCACACATACAGAATAATTGTCCAAAGACACCATTCTTACTGGTTGGGACAAAAATTGATTTACGGAATGACTCCAGCATGCTCGAGACGCTGACAGAAAACAATGAAAAGCCGATCACAACAGAACAAGGCAAGGAACTTGCGCAAGAGATTAAAGCTGTTAAATACGTCGAATGCAGTGCTGTGACGCGGGTAAGTAACAATATTTTTCACTAGTTTTGTGTTATACAATATCACCTACATTTGCATTTGCAGGAAGGCTTGTGGAATGTTTTCAATGAGGCATTTCTAGCAGCTCTAAGTTCGCAATAACATGTGAAGAGGACAGAATATGACATTCTGTAGCGAGCTATTCGTCTTTTTATCTAATCTTAAAATAAGTAGCTCGCTATGTCCAATTTTGCAAGTTTCCTTATTCAAGTCAAATAGTGATATGCATATTTATAGGCGGCTAAATGAGTAGTCGTAGACATTCTACGGTCAAGTCATTTAAAAAATTTCTCATACTTTTTCACATCTGTGTGAAAAACTAATTTTGTATTAAGCCCCTCCGTGGAGATTTCTGGAACTACAACGGTTCTCAGTTAACGGCGTGTGGCAGAAGCGTTAGGAATTAACTAAACAAGTATTTATAAAAATGAATTTTCGCTAGAAATGATTTTCCTAGTTTCAGTCGTCCAGTGGTTGGCGCCCTTCTTCTTTTATCAGAAACCGTATACAGCTGTCGGGTTTCTCAGACCACGGGCCACTGTCACTGGAAGATTAAGGAATTCCGCCAGACGTTGTCCTTGAGATACTGTTTTGGTTCCCAAAAGATTCGATCAGGCGGTGTAAAATATAGTTTTGTACGAAACCAGCGGTTCAATTTTAGATTCTTAATAAATTTTTATAAATTTCTTTTTTTATAAATGTTGCCATTGGTGCAATTAAAAATTTGCGAATCATTGACTGTAGAAAAATTCAATGTCATGTATAACTTGATGTACCTGGGATCGTATTCTTGAATCTCGACATAGACGTGTCCAATTGTGACACCCGCCAATATATGAAACGTCGAGACGATAGGGCGAAACGCGTAGCGCATGATGCCAGCATAAAAAAATTAAATGAACGCAATTCTCAATGAGCGTTTACTCGCGACATTTACTTATATTTATTTATTACAATGATACTACCTTATGACAAATAACATTAAAACATTATTGTCATACAAAGTCAATGCAACGTCATTATTAGTCTGTAGAGATGTTAATATTTCATTGCTATTAATTTAATCGGATGAATTAAATGTCCATTATCAGTTATGAAGAATTATATATCAGTAGCAAAAAAAAGTCCACATGCTATGACTCAACAATTAGATAATAAAATCATGCATTTTGAGACAGTCAAAATATATTTTCAAATGTAACTAGTATCTCCTAAGGTGCAAAATGTAAGACCTCGCAATTTTTAAGGTTTATATTCACTTAAGCTAGATCGTAAAATTGCGCCTATTTTTAGTGCAGGACGTAGAACACCTAGTGATGTAACTTAGTTAATGCTCAGGGAAATAATAAGAATTTCATTTGCAATAAATTTCACGAAATATTTTTCCTCCACCCTTAACCCTTCAAGAAGAAAGTCTTACTCTGACGTACTGCGGGCAAAGATGAGCAGGGAGGTTGCCAATGAGACGATTTTCATGGTCCAAGTTTTATTTTAGCTCACGAATATCACGCCTAGTACTGCTATATGTGTACTTGACCCATCAAAAACGTTAGACTGGTTCCTCGAAGACTTTTCAGCATCTGCTAGTCCAGTCATCCTCAGCCGGCAAAATTTTCCGCGAGGATCAAATGGTTGACGGGTCCGCCGCTGGCGGCGCTCGAGGTCTCTTTGGGTCCGAAGCCGTTAAAAGAAATGAAAAGTTTAAAATTTACTGGACATCAAGATAAAGAATAATTTTCTAGTAAATATTTTATTAATCAACAACTACAAAATACACAGTACATAATCATATAATCAGACTACGATCATAACTGGACTAAGCGGAAAAGTAAGAAGTAAAAATCAAAAAGTAATATTAAAAAATTGAGCGTCTAACGAAAGAAATATCTCGTAGAGGTAAAGGAGCCAACCTGTAATCAGTCCGTGGTCGACTTTTTTTTTTTGACTTCTCTCAGAATTACGAGTGGATCTGTGCTATGAGGTCGCATATAAAAATCTGCGAGAAAAAATCATGTCTTTCCGATAGAACGGAAAATCCACAATGAATTCCTCGCAGTAATCATACGCAGAATATCGCGGAATTCATTTATCGCTACGCTTTGATAACATTGATAATATATTAGGTATTTTATACAATAAATAATTGACTAGAAATAAATATATAGATTCGTAAATAAATACACATATATTACATGTACTTTTACTTTTCTTCGTCCCCCTTTTTTTTTCTTCATTCACTTTACCGCCCCCCCCCCTCGTCGTCCTTCTGAATTCTTCATGAAAAATTCGCTTTCTTTTTTGGATTTTGCTATCGATTAGGAACAATTTACATATGAAATCTAGGCTATTACACAACTGTAGCTAAATGTATTTTTGGTCTTACGCCATTGAGAATCCGGCGTAGCCACACGCTTAATACTTTGACTGTCGCTGCCACATTTAAAAGAATCTTATTATCTAGGATCATCGATTTTTCGTTTAATCTTACAAGACGTCCTTTTCTCTCTTTTCCAAATTTCGCTACACACGACACAGCCTAAATAAAACATGGAGCTGTGCACAATAAAAAAAAAACATTTTAAAGACAACAATGAATTAATTTTATCAGCAGTGCTAGAAATAAAAAATTTTTCAAAAGAAAATAATACCCAAATTGATAATACAAAAACTTGTGAAAATATAAATTTTCATTAAATTCACGTTGTATAAAAATATTATATTTTTTCAACCAAGTCGTGTGCAACTTCAACTACGAATCCTCATCTTTCCTTATTCTCTTTTCCGGGCAGTGTCGTCAATTCAATGGCGTCCTAGAAAATAATATTTGGCCTTGCAGCTTAGCATATTCCTTTTCCCGTACAAAAATGCCTAAAGAGATAATCTCGTTATTTTGATTAATTGAACATTATAAAAAAATAAACAAAAAATCCTGCGACACGAGTGAAGCCTCGAGTCCAATTAAAATAATAATAAATTACCTATAACGACTAGAGTTACAAATTTCCTGCGATTTGCATAGGTCCAAATGAGTAACAGCGCGAGAAAAATAAATCAGTTAAATTTATGACGTTAAAACGAATTCATTTGCGGAAAAAGTAATCCTATCGTTATATACCACACAATGATGCCTGTAGATTAACAATTGGCGTGCGAATGAAATCATCAATTGGTAGAAAATTAAATCGATTCCTAACGAATGAGATTCCCCTTGTTATTGATACGCCATTGTCACTCGATAAAATCAATAAGAACGCATAGTTATTAATCCTGACAATTATCCCATACGCTTCCTGAAGAAAGTAGAGATCATATTGATAACGAATTGACCTTAACCTAAAAATCCGATTACGACATATAATTTTCCAAGTACTCTGTAATCGGCCTTAAAGTTACTTTGATTTATCTTAATTATAATTATAAGACTTAGAAGTTTTCACGGTAGAATTGTTTCTTTACATAATAAATACGTAATACATTGCACCGAAAATGCCCGAAATAATAAATCACCTTGCAATAAAATCTCAAACCGAAACTGAAAAGCCAGGGTGAATCGATATTGAGTTATCCATTGAGTCTATTAAAGGAATCTAGATTATCGGCAGAGCGAATCCTTGATTAAGCTCGTGAGAGCCAATCGAAACTCGATTTATGTTAGTTTCATTACCGTTTCACCTTTGACCCGAGTTCATTGGCTTTCAGTCTGAGTTTACTTTACTGCACTGACTGTATTTCCCGATAGAGAAGAAACTCCAAACGTTTTTCCCGTTCAGCAATCAGTAACGTTGGGAGCTTCTTAAAGCCGGAATAACCTAGTCTCACCGAACGAAATATCCGGAAGCGATTATATCCTCTTGACGCTAAAAGTTTGAAGATATCATGTAAACGCCCCCCTTTCGACATCTCCATGTAACAGTGATTGGTCGGATCGTCCAATAAATGATTTCGCACTGGTTCATCGTCGCAACTTTCGGACCACGACTCCTGGGCTGATTATCTGTCAGAGTTCAAGCTGTGACCTTGTTGTCGACGTACTCCTCATCCTCGTCGGCAAACTTGAAGCCGTCCTCGCCCTCGCCGATGAGGTCGTAAAAGGATCCTTTAGGTTCTTCCTTCATATCGACCTCTACTCCGTAATCAGGACTTTGAATTTCTTTTTGCGCTACGACGTCCTTCCTGGCTTCCTTTGATTTGTGCACCTTGGCTGGAGAAGCTAGTCTACCCCTTGGAAATTCTTTCAGTGGAATATTTACAGGATTCACGATTTTTTGACTTTCGCAAATAGTATTTAGCTCGGTGATATCCTTATACCTGCGTTGAACGTTTGGTGTCTTTGGCTTAGACGGTACGAAGTCATCTTTCATCTCACAGAGATCCCGGTCCAGATCTCGAGATTCTTGGTGTTTGGTGTCCTTTCGTATCTTGGTACTCTTAGACCTAGCTTCGTTTGCTTCCAGAGCACGACTCCTGGACGTTTCCTCGGAGATCCTGGTAGTCCCAGTGAGGACTGGACTGTTTTTTAAATGTCGATCGGTATCCTTCTGCAGACGACTTCTGACGTTTGCAGCTGACCTGGTGGAAGAGTCCGATTCGTCAGATTGTTTGCCACCGCTTGGATTCGAGTTTGAATGCTTGCGACTTTTACTAGCTGATACCGACAGTGGTGAACCAGCAGGGGTCCTTGAACGATCATGATGATCATCTCGATGCCTGGTCCTTGATACACCTGGTGCTTTTGACCTCTCGTGCTCCTCTTGTAAACGATTCCTGGTCGTCTTGGGGGTGAATTTTGATTCTGACTTTTCCTTTGACTCCGACCTGTCGCCATCCTCTACAAGACGATTGGGTATTATGTCTATCTGTACTCCAGGATCTTCCTGAGCTTGTCTAGCTAAAGATTCCTCGCTGACTCTAACACGAGACTCCTCCAAGAGTCTGTGAATTGGAAGCAACCCCTCGCTCAGTCTAGCTCGATATTCCGTAATGATCTCATCATGAAGACGACTCTCGCCAGGATCTAATCTCCTGGGAAGAATTTCATCCTCTCCACGGCGAGTACCACCAGGTCCCAAAGTGCGTTCCTCGGCTCTCGACTTCACCAGCATATACTCTTCGGCTGTCAACGCAGCTCCTTCTGTATCCAATTTGACCCTAGATCCCAGCTCGCTTCTTCTATCAGGAATTTCTTCATAATAATGATCCTCC
Organism: Calameuta idolon; assembly: GCA_030142285.1. Taxonomy (NCBI): domain Eukaryota; kingdom Metazoa; phylum Arthropoda; class Insecta; order Hymenoptera; family Cephidae; genus Calameuta; species Calameuta idolon. Next base: position 536,536 of record JARQSV010000481.1, on the reverse strand, counting down.
TCGATGGCTCCAAGGATTTCAGAGTCTCCAGGATCCAGTGGAGGTATCCAAACCAGGAAGGCAGGATCCATTCCTAGATAAGATCCTGGTGCTGCACCGGCATTTACCACATTGTAATCATAATAATCCAACTCCAGGTCCATGTCCTGATTCGCTAAGCTGAATTCCGACCCAGGTCCCTGAAGGAGTCGCTCCCGGTTACGACGATCCTTCGACTCCTTCCCGCATCGTAGCGTTGAGATGTTCGAGGACGTACTGGCAGGTGAGAATCCCTGTACCAATTTAATAAAAAAAAAAATACCTCAGTAAAAATTCTACCCAACACATCCAAATGTCGTTCCATTTGGTCGCTCGAGATTAGAAACGAATAATTTCTTGCGCGACACGACTTTAACAAATAAAACGACCTTCGGACTCGAAAGAACAGTTTTTCCGCTTTGAATTCTGCTAATTATAACGCGCGGCAAATCAGTGTATTTTTTTTTTTTAAAAAAAGCAAGGCGGTATAGTGGAGCGGGTACCTTGGCCTGCAGAAGGGTAGATGATTTGGGGTGAGGGACTCTTACGTTATTCACGCTGGTCGAAGCGCTCGTTACGCTGTAACGTCTGCTGCCTTCCGAAGCTGATGTTTCCTCTGATACGGGGCTTATAGGACCGACCGTACGAAGCCTGTAACACGAATATCCCTATAAGACAAAAGTCACTAGAAATCTAGTAGAAAAAAAAGTACTACAGTGAAATAGCTGTCAAATATATCTGAAGAACGTTTATACAGTATCGACTTTCTATTATACAGAACTAGTCGAGCAACCAATGTATATACATAAATTGTACAATGCATGCGGCTGACATGCGCATTCGACAATTTTAATTAACAAAGATAAAGATAAAAGTTAAATCCGTTAACCGAGAAAGCTGTATTAACAGCAACCTTAAAGACTGTAAAAATTTTCGAAGCTATTTCAATAAAAGCTGTTTGAAATCTTTTAAATCTCTATACATAAAACAGGCTACATGCCTAGTCCGAACTTACTTAACTGGTCGGGCGTACTTGACCTCGGGTTGTCCGGGTGCCGAAGTACTAGAAGTCGAGGAACGTCTAGTCGGTGTGCTCATGGCACTTGGTACAACTGTTTTCTGTGAACCGTACTCGTCCGATTCCCTTTGCTTCAAAGTACCAGAATCAACGCTCTGCTCATCCTCGACTCTGCCGTGCAAACAGATTCTAGGAATGGATATAAAATGATTTCAAGTGACATTTAAGAGTGAGAGAAAAATAAAAGGAAAAGGTCATTCAATTGTCTTTTACAATTAGAAAATTTATGTCTGAGCATGACAAATTTTATCAGTCATTTATTATCTCCTGAATAAACACTCACTCTGCCTGCGTTTCCGTGCTCTCGTATCCATCCTCCATATCTGCAGGCGCTTCCTCCAGTCTTGCATGTTTGGCAGATCCTCTTCTTGGTAAGCGCACCAGGGACACGACTTCAGATATCAAAGTAGCTGACGAAAGAGCTCTTGCACGTCTGGCCAGTCCTTGCATTGAACCACTGCAGGCTGAAGTGCATCAGGGACGCAGGGTTAGGTTTCAAAAAATCAACTTACACAGTAGAAGAGTCATATTTAGCTTCTTCAATGCTATTGTACATATATTCCATCTACCTGAATTGTCCGTCAGACTGTCCAGATCTTCTGCAATCTGATACTTCCTGTACTTGAGTGCGTATTGCAGGGCAAGTATCACAGAGACAAGAAACATGAGTATAAGAAGAGAAGCAGCGACCAAGTGCGCAGGCGTCAACCACAATGCCCATCGTCCTGCGGCGGCCATAACTTTTGGATTTATAAGTAACGTTGAGATTGTCGTTCCATTATCAGCTTCAGGCTTTTCTATTGTCGTGAAAAATATTTTGTTTTTGTATTATCAAATATTCAATAGGAAAAATATTTTTTACAATGGGACTGACTTACGGAACGCCATAACGTGGGCGAGAAAACCACCGACGCAGGATTCAATTTCGGCTGCCATTTCGTCGCTGAAGAATTCCACGAGCAGACTGTTCTCTGAAGATATTGCAGTCCCTGTTGGTGGTTCACTTTTATCAAACGCAACATCTGCCAGCAGTTCAGCACTGAGGGAATCGCCATCGCGAACTTTTATGTATTGTTTTGGACATGGAAATCTTGCTTGGTCCAAATGAAATCTCACCGTGTATTCTCCTGCTGTCTGTATGTGCATAGAATATTTTTGTCAAGAGTTCTTACGAGTGTTTGATGTTAAAAAAAAAAAAAAAATCATATCGTTCATGACTGAGATACCTGAATCAACCAAAATGACCGACCAGGACATGCCTGAGTACTGGCAGCTATTATCGTTCTTGGTTTTTCATCGGTAAGATTAACCGCGCAGCCACAACGGCACTTAGTACCGACTTCCGCCGTTACTTCTGGTCTGTGCGCAGCTAATCCGGTTCCGTGCCGGCATTCCCAGTCTCCAGGATTCCATATTCCGTGCAGATCCAACTCGCCAGTCCCGCCGCACGATTCGGTTTCCACGGCTTTTCCCTGTGGAACAAGTTAATTGTTTGACGTAGTGACAGCAGGAAGGGACGTTCGTGTTAAAAGCAGTTTTACCAACCTGACAGAATTTTGCACCGTATTTTGGAGGCGGCGTGTCGCAAAATCTGTGACGATTTCGCGTGCCACCTACGCAGGAACTGCTGCAGGGCGTCCATTGGCTCCAGGGTCCCCAACCGGCAGCATTTCCATCTAAATATTTTTTTTTACAGAATCAGTCCACCATTCCTGATTAGAAAATTGTGTTTCGTAAAACCAAAAACAACTTTCCAAGCATCCCCCATCTATAGAGATTAATGATCCTGGAAATTCATTAGACGAAACTGTAAAGTTGGTAATCCGAAATCCCCAATACTAAAAGTGTCCAAAGGAAGCCTGACGTGAATTGAGCTTTGTGCAGTTTTCTTTTGAATCCGAGCCAGTTTATCCGATTAAGGATCGTCAAAGCGATTAAGGCGATACAATTTAAGTCCGGCAACGACAACGCCATTGGGATTGGATTTACAGTTGCACATAGAGATATCAATTTTAGCGTCGATCATCTCCGTTTAAATCCAGCACGATTTCCCGTGTCAGATAAAACCATAAACTAGACAGTTGGATCGAACGGAAGGAGATAGAGAAACGAAAAAAAAAAATAAAAATAAAAAGCGTGTAAACGAAGACAAGATATTCTCTTTCCGCATTATTAAATTTTCCAACTCGTTATCCAACTTTATTTCTCCCTTAGATCAGCGTCGAGATAAAACTGCGCAACGAATGAAAAAAAATTCCTCTTCTTGAATTATGGATTCAAATAGTACTTGGAGGAGGGGAGGCCTCCGCATCTCCCACGGAAACCCACGTAGAGGGTGGGGAGGGATCTTACGCACGGCAGCCAGTGCGGAAGGAAGAAAAATAGAAAACAAAAAGAATGGCTCCTGGTGGGTTCATTTGTTTAACAAAATGGCACACCTGATTCTCTCGGAAAAACAGATGTAACATTAAGGTATAAGAAGAGCTTGGGGAAGCGATGAAGATCCATGCGGGAAATTCAGTCTGGTTTCACGACAGCATCATGAAAATTCACTGGTTCGTTTTATACGTGCTGTGGATATAAATATATCTAAGGAGGAAAGCTTCCTCCATTTGTCACCAGTGTCGCCACGTAGCATGACGAATGATCGCGAAAAGAATGCCGGCGTCGCCGTCGCGACGTATAGCCTAAGTCGACTCTTCGCACAATGGACATATTGGCTCTTGTTCAGAGTCAGTTCTTCGTTTTAAGCACGATCTCAAGACATTGTCTGCCGTGTGCTATTATTACCCTATCTACGGTCTTAAGACTGTGCTTCGTCTCGAGCAGTGACTATGAATACAAACCATTATATGAGATCATACGGATTGGCGATATCGGTCGGATTTGACAGTTTTTAGGTTATTCACTTTCGACCGAA
>JARQSV010000481.1:503751-518661 GCA_030142285.1 Calameuta idolon | reverse complement strand
GCACAGACAATTTTCTACAGACACTTATTCAAAGGAAGCCAAGTGTTTACGTAGAAGGTAATGTAAAGATAAAGAAATTGTTGTTAATTATGAAAACGTACAAGACTGTTCAAAGTACTTCGTATTAGAATTTAAAACAAACAAAAAATACGAAAAAAGTCGCCATTCTTAAATAATTCACGAAAGACCGATTCGCTGCGTTCGCGATAGGTCTCCGGTGTACGTATAAGAAAAAAAGAAAGGCCCATACACACCAGAAGGCCTTTTACTGTTTTCAATTATGTATTTTTACTTACATCCAGCCGTAGCGGCAGCCTCGACAAAATATATTCCGCTTCGTCAAAAATGCATGTTCCATACGTAAGAGCAACTGACTCGAGTAGTAGTCACCATACATACCGAGACAAGTCCAAACGCGACTAGCGTAGTAAAGGAAAACGACCGACGCGCACTCTGGGTTAGAGTTTACAAAGAGCGAATACGAAATGGCTCTTGGACTTGTCGCAGCCTGTTGTCAATTTACACGGAAAGGTCGTCCGAAGGACTGGCGGTCGCGCTCGATGTGTCTTGTAAGGCTCCCCCGCCCTTCCTCCCCGCGCTCGGGTTTCTCAACAGGACGCGGCAAGGAACGACGCTCTTCCTCCATTTGTCGGATTAATGGCGGCGGCGGCGTGACATTAGCTCGCGAGGTAAGTGACGGAATTTAAACCGCAGGACGAATATCGGGCTGCTGCTCCTGTGCTTTCACGAAGAGGTTAACCCTACGCTTTGAAGGCAGTACTTCGTTTCGCGAGCATTTAGACGCCTGATATTATTCGAGCACGAGCACGAGAGCCATGACGCGTAAAAGATGGCCGAGAGTCAGGTAACTCTATTCCATTATCCCGTTGGAAATTACAAGCAAAAGAGATTATAAAACGCCAGGAAAGTTTTCGAGTTATCTTCTCGTTCAGAGCCCCTTGTGCCATTCTTTGGATTATTTTCGTTTATCTCTCTCTCCCTCTCTCTCTCTGTCTGTCTGTCTGACCTGAGCTTTGTCCTCGAACGAGCACAGCTATACAGTCCTGGGGAATTGTTTCTCGGATGAAGAGGGGGAAAAAAAAAAGAAGGAATTAATGGATTAACAGTCGGGTTTCCATCGACGATTATAACGAAGTATTTATATCTATATCGTAACATAGATATACTGTCGATGCTTTTTATCATATAAATAAAAGCCTTTTCTTTTTGCTCTAACCGAGAAACAGCCAGGCCATAGCTGGGCGAACTGCAAGATATTTTTCTTGGACTTGATCGACTATTTTTCTATAGTGACATTTCTCTCTCTCTCTCTCTCTGTATATATATAAATAGTGAGGATCTGACAGGTTGTTATCGAGACAAATTGTCCCATTCGATATAAACTGGATATCCCTATATACCGTGAACGGATTTTCTTTGTCGCTTGAATTAACGTTCCGGCGAACGATACACGTCCGGAACATGAGATTTCAGCGGTTTCCTAGACTCTGCGAGTGTTGCGCAATAAGTTACTAGGGAGAATTGAGAAGTAGGTCGAATGATACATATATGTATATAATCACCAAAAGAAAATGAACGTCTCTATTCAAAAGGCAACACAACGGCGCCACCCTGTGATTAATTTTCGAACGATTCGTGAAGCGAATGATCCTCCGTCATCGAGGTAGGTGAAATCGTAATAATCCGGAGAGTAAGGTTAAAGCCGGTATGTATAACGATAAAGTCCCTAGGATGCGGATCCTAGTTGGATCTTGACTAGATATCCCTAGACGGGTATCCACGTAGAAGAAATGTATAACCGTGTATGTAAAAATAGTATAGAAATTGAAAGACTGAAAAACTCACCACATTTGAGAAGAATGAAAATCAGAACCCACAATGGCGACCATCTGGACGACCAATTCATGTCCACTACGTCATCGGTAACTTGCCTCACCAACAGCCTCTGAAATGACAGAAAAAAATATTACGTCACGTGCGACAGTACGACTGATTGAAATTTTATTCCTAGGGATTAAATATGACCGGAAGTCCTAGTGATCCTTTAACTCCACAGTGCTTTCGCATTTGGTCCGAATGGCAAGGTTCCCTGTTTTATTTAAGTGCAGAAAATACCAACGTCAAAGGCCTCGATGAATCGAGCCGGGGGCGCTGTTTGTCGAGCAATCCCATCCCAGGATGCACAACACATTGAGATTTACAAATAGAATTCCCTTGCGCGACTATGCAAACTTGTGTAATGCCAGGCAAACAGAAATAAAGTTAAAAAAATAAAGAAATTTTACTTTTAACCAGCTCGTTTAAGGTTCTCGGAATATTGTCCATTTAAATAAGTATATACAGAAGGAAAAGGCGCACCTTCATGGGCGACACGGAGACTCGACTCCCGTCGCAAGGGTTTTTATTCGAGTGGACCAAACGACTGCATTTGCGCCTGATCGCAAATGAAGAACCTCCACGGGCGAAGGGGAGCCGGGTAGCAGGAACGAACAGGATCAGGGAGGAAGAAGAAGGAAGGAACAGCGGAATCGGAACAACGGACAAAATATTTGAAACTAAGAGAAGGACGGTTGAAACATGGCGGGATTGCACGAAATACGCCAATGAAAATAGAAAACTGGAAGGCATTAAGAAAAATGTTGTGTGTAACAATGCGAAATGGATCCTCTTGTATTTTTTTTTTTTATTATCCTTTTCACCTTTTCACTTTTCGGTCTTTTTCTTTGTAAATTCTCATCGCGCTTCGAATTTCGAAATAACCGTTGATTCAAATTCAGGATTTAAAACTAGTCGAAAGTCCATCCGATTGACGTTCGCTCGGCCAGGCCCAGGGACATTAGAGCTTAATGGCGAACAGAGTCACGGGTGTATCTCACGAGATACCAGACAGCCCATTTAGGGATCCTGAAATGACAATGGCTGTCGTGTGCTTACATGGCAAAGATACGTTACACTGCGGTAGTCAATACACGATTCGCCACTATGGCGGGGCAATCGCACCGAGAGCTTCCAAGAGCTTCCAAGAGCTTCCAAGAGCTTCCAAGAGAGCTTGTACAGCAAGTCAACGGTGAACGTCCAATTCTGTGCGATTCGCAGTACATGCCTACGGAGTAACACTCGGATCGTTGGATTTCGAAAAATTTAACGAACTTGATGTCGCAGCCAATCACACAGAAGATTTTCGACCGATGACGAGTTACAAGGACGAAATACGTCGATCGGACCAGCAGGTCTTGTTTTGCAGGTAAAAACTATCGAATCCACAAAATAAATTGACAGGAGGGACGCGTCAGGCAAAAAATAAAAAATTGACAGCCGTCAATCGAAATATTCGCCCAATTGTAACCTCAAATATAATATTACGATTGCACTTTACGAGTGGAATGCCGAACGAGACAAAAATTTTTCTCAATTATCGTAAACGGTTCGCTGAAAAAAAAAAAAAAAAAATGGCCGAACTCTCAATCCCTATAAATTTTCACGTTGATTCCTCAACCGACTCCAAGCGAAATTCTACGATGTCAAAAAATTCTACGGATATAAAATACTCGTCATTTTTTTTTTCTCTCGACTTTCCCATCCACTGCCATTTTCTCTGTACTGAAACAAACGTTAGTTCCCGATACTCTCAGCTTTCCGTTAACAAGTACATTTTTCATATCCGCCCACCACGCGTACGTGAAGTCAAAATATTTTTTTCACACATGCAATACTCGATCCGAAAATACGTTTCGGGTAATTCACAATCGCTACCTGTTTACTGTTAATAGGAGCGCAGTCGATACTGTTTGCTGGGATATCAAGAACAGAATCGACGGAGTAAATGAACTCCTGAACAATCAGCATTGCACTGGCGAACGTCAACTGAAATTGATGAAAATTACACACGGAGCAAAAATGTCTATCGAATAAAAAATTTCACACGATGAGCATACTAATGGCTATAAATAAAAAAAAATAACTACGGCAAATAAATCACCAAAAAATTGTCAGGTCTACCAACGATCCGGAAAAAAAAAATTTTTAATCTCAATCCCAAACGTCGTCGCGTCCAGCTTAAATTTTCTATCGAGACTGTACGTACAATGTATACTCGCAGTATCTGTATGATGCCTTTTCAAGCTTACACATACATATATATACCAACAAGGTGTATCCACAGCGTTGCTACAAACAGACGTCAATGATCATCGGGATGACTATGAGTATTATTGGAATATCGATCCCAAGCACAGTGATAAATTTAATGAGTACGATATACATATATGCTGCATGGATAATGCAGGATTTAATATATATATATATATATATACATGTAGGTATAAACAGTGAGTAAATACAAACGAGGGTGTCTAAACGCGCGATGCAAAAAAAAGAAAATGACTTGCACGTAACACGGACCAGTGGTGAAATACAATGCCGATATATATATATATATACTGGTATATAGGAACCGTCAACCCTTGTAAAGTACGTAAAGCCGAAGAATAGGAAGGCGGCAGCCACGAAGAATAGATACAAATTGCGCAGCTCGAATCCTGCCGGTTTTACACCCCGAAGTTAGAATCTCGAGAGGGATTATGTGGCAGATATATATTCAAGCCGTGAAATACTTCGCTGCCTCTTGCGCTCGACGGCGAAGCTGACAAACAAAAGAGTCCGTTGTTCGCCGCCCGCAGGAGGAGAAATGGGCGTCCTAACCTCTTTTGGTGAAAAGTCAAAAATCACTTCCGGGCAAAAGCTGAGTCGACGAATTTGCTTTGGAATTAACGCCTGTCGCTTGTGCTGATGGAATTTTCATTAGGTTGAGTATTTCCTGTACAGGATTTTACGAAGGATTGTTGACTTTGAAAAATTAAATTTTAACTATAAACGTGAATCGACTTACGAGATGGTATTTTTTTTTTTACAAATTTTAACTCGATATCTCGATGCGTTTCTCAGAGAAATTCAACGTTGGCTTACGCCTCGACAGGCTCAGTGCTTATTACGCTTATATTGGCTCGAAACCTTTGATAAACCGCAACTGGGATACTGCTTGGATCCTTCCAGAAGGTTCCGGTCTTAGTCGCTGCTGGGTCTGTACGTAAATTAGGCAGCCCGTAAGACGCGAATCGATCTCACCTCGTGGGATTGGAAACTTGACCTTAATAAATTAATTAAGGAGGGTTAACGACACTCTAGTAGCTATTAACCAGACTCTGGGGAAATCGGAATAATGACTTTCGTAAAGGCCCAAAGATATATATATATATATATATTTCGCGATGAAGATTATTCAAGACTTAAGGCAGTTTCGGCGAATAATATTGAACGTTTTATCGTTAGTAAATTATTAATATTTTATTCCAGGAACGTGCCAGAGCCAGAATGACGTTTTATTAAGAAATTTTGCATCTTGGAGCTTCAAAGCGCGAAGATTAAACGGCGACCAACAGGAACCTGAGGGTCCCGTTTATTCGAGAAAAAGAAAAATGGTAAACGAGGTGAAATATCAATACAAGACTTTGTCTTTCCAGCATCTAAAATTGTACCCCGTTGTAGCTGTTTGGGGTCCGATGACTTTTTGCCCTGCGCCTTCCCGACCCGGACTGCCTGTTCAATTAGGAAGAGGCGAATGTCTCCCGCTGAATATCCAGTTACCACTTGGCCCACGTAAACTCTCGAGGAAATTTCTGTGCCTCAACGCTTGGCTAAGCCGAATGGATCCAGGCTGTGATAACGAGCCAAAGCCCTTTGCTATCAGCCCTTGTTGACTGTGTATAGCGTATACGTATAGGTTAGGTTGGTGGAAGAACAGGTGGCACCGACAGGCGCACAGAGATACTGCCGGATGGAAGGACCGGGGGGTGGGTGGTGGGTGGGAGGGAGAGGGGGGAAGATAATATAACGAGCCAAAAATTATCTAATGTCACAACGAAATCTCCTAGTAGGGGTCCAGGAGTCTGTTATGGCTATTCGGATGGATGAAGTAAGGTTAGGTTAGAAGGTTTTGAGGGACACGAGAGAATGGGTGAAAGAGAGAGAGAGAGAGAAATTTTTTAATTCCCGCGGCATCTCATTTTTTTTGGTTTTTCATAAGGATAATTCATTCGATATCGATTGCTGGTAAATTGAGGACTGAGATCGATAAGGAAGAAAAATTAAGGGCAGCGACAATCGATATACTCGCGAACTATTAAAATCTTCTCTCTCTCTCTTTCTCTCTCTCTCAGTCTGTCGCAGTCTGTCTCTGCGTTGAGTCAAGTCCTGAAAAGATTGCATTTATCCTAGGCGCAGCCGGAAATCTCTTTTAAATGCACTCGAATTGGGACGCTGGTTACGTAACGCCATTTCGAATGAATGACGTACGTTCTATATATATAGATATATATATATATATACGTAGCTGGCATAATCGATTTGCCGATAGTCGTGTAGACGTATACGTGTATATTTGACTGATAGGAGGATATTCGTGAATTTCAATAGAGGAAAAAGAGAGAGAGAGAGAGAGAGAGAGAACTCGGTACGTTGCACCACGTCAAACGAAACGCATCATGGAAACGTGGAAAATTGATCGTTCCGTAATTCGAGTATCGGTTTGAATCGCGTAGAAGCGTTAACGAGAAAAAAAGTAATGGGAATAGCGCGGTGGCGCCATCTACCGTGATGTAACGTGAATTAATCACTCAACCCGATAGACGGACCGAGTGACGCCTAGCGGGATAAAAACAAACGAAATTCTTGGTAAAGAATCGTACATAGACGAAGATCGAGGAAAAATAAAGTGTTGGAAATTGCCAGCGAGAGGCAGTCGGTCTCTTAGGTATTGGTCTAACCTTTATCTCAAGTTCCCTTTCGTCTTTTTCTTTGGTTCCTCGAGGTGTACGGAGCGAAGCGAAAAGGAATCGAACGCTCCGTCGTTCCTCGCACAAATAGGTTAGGTTAGGTGCGACTGATCTACAGAGCCGCCGATCCATAAAAGATCCTCCGGCATTGGTCGTTCGATCTGTCAAAGGTATTTTTCCAGTTTTGCACAGTCTTCATCTCTCCCACAGTCTATTTCAATGATAAAGACACAAGATCCTCTTTCTCGAGTCATTTTACACGCGTAAACTCAGCAGCTGCGAGGCATTCTGGGAGACATACGGAATCTCACTGTACGCGTAATCAAAGCCTTGGTCAACCGAAAAATGGCAAATTTCTAAAAATAACCGTAAATTACTCGAAACTTACCGTCTCGAAATCCTCGAATTTTATCTCTATAAAACTTGAAGCTGCCAGTCGACAGTGATCTTCCTTCGGGTTAGGTTGTCCCGACAGTAACGTAAATTACGCAGGTTTGTTCAATGCTAATTTCAACAGTAGGGACGCGCATCTTGTTGATAGATAGTTAAGGGCATAACAGCCATGAACGTACACACATACATAGTCAGGACACGTCTGTCTCCAAGTATCTAGCTATTTGGCTCTCCCTATCGAAGGAGGAACAAGCAAACGTCAAACCGCACAGATATCCACTGTCGTCGTCAACCCTCATTCCGCATGTTCAGCCTGGACTCTGCCGTCCCCCCCCGGCAAAGGTAAATTGTCATTACCATCCGTGAGAATTTCACGACGACCACTTAATTCGATTGAAGTTCCAAGCCGCGCTTCCGTATGCTGATTCGATATATCTATATATGCATCAGGCACGGTATAGTCACAGATACCGTGACTCCCTACCTATTTTCAGACTTTGGATATCCCTCTGACATGTACCAGGAGCAGGTACTGAAATCACTCTTGTCTTGCACGGAAAGAGCCGCAGCGGCGGCGGCAAACAAACAATAGCATCAATGTTGATCGAGTTGGGCGAGTTTAACGAGTTTCCTCTAACAAAGGGCAAAGCTCGATACGAATAGACTTGTGTCTTCGAGTAATTGCAACGACCTGCCTCAATTCGATATAAAAAGTAAGGAATTTAAGATAATTTTTTTTTTTCAATACAAATTCCTGCACTATACTTTTCTCCTATTGTCGTCCAGGTCCAACCGAGGTCGTTGAAGCGCCTAGCGGACGACGGCGGTCAAGGTGCGTTCACATCGCGGCTATAGGCGCGTCACGTGTGACATTACGGAAAGAAGTAATCTCGTCGGGACGTCGTAAAGCACCGACAGCCAGGTAAGACGTCGTGGCTACCTAATATTTTGATCCCGTGCAAATTAGCGATACCACCCGCTAGATGGCAGCGTCCAGAACTTTCCGTCTCCCCAGCGCCGCCCCTCCTCCTCGTTTCACTGGGCCGTTAACTGCCGTCAGGACGTAGGTGGCTACGGGCAGTGGTTCTCATTCTGGGATCCGCTCGGGACTTTTTGACATTTTTTAACCTGCTTTTAGTTCTATTTATTTGCGACAGGGGTAGAAGCGATACTGGATCGTCAGACTACGGTGCTTCTGTATAGTTATTGGTTATGCATTAATTTTGGGACACCCCTAATGCCTGTAGCCGAAGTTATGTTGCTTAAGAATATTTTTTTTTTTATACTTCATGTATACATATATGCATGATCGATCGTTCGCGTGATTAATCGATAAGGATTTTTTAGGCTCGATTTGACATCCCCTGGACTAGGTGAAAGTAGGTGCAGGAGTCCCTATCGTAAACCCCGTACCGACCCTATGGAGCTTCGAACCCTCTCCAAGCGAGACCATACCCTCAGGACCAGCATCCCTTGGGTTATTCCGGAGCCTGAGAAGAGATGGGAGTCTGGTGAAAATGAAATGTATATGTATGTATGTATATATATATAGAGAGAGAGAGAGAGATAGTGATAAAGATTGGGTATAAGCAAGACTCTCTCAGGACACCCAGGACACGAGATGCCGTAGAACTACTGCATTATTTCGCTGAGGTACCCGGTGCTGCCGGTTCGTCCTCAGCACGCGACGGGATTCTCAAGAAATTATAGGACAATGCTCGGATGGCGGAGGGGAAGGGGGGGGGGGGGTGAAAACTTGCGACGCCGCCTTAAATTTACACGTTTCGACCCCTCCGCCCCATGGACAATACATGACGCGAGATGAGAATTGCCTTATCCAAGGACTAATTTGCATAAATCTTGAAGCGACTTCAGCTTTTGAAAATTCGACCAAAAAACTTTTGTTCCAATCCTTCAGGGTATTATATAATTTTATAAAGATTATTTATTTTTTTTCAAAAAGTAACAAATTTCGACACTCCAACAGATACACATAGTAAATTCGGGATGAACAAGTTGCTCGAGTTCACTGATTCTTCTTCAGCGAGATGGCGCCACAATCTCAGAACTAAAAAAACTACACTGAGAATAGCTTCAATTTGTATATCAAATATCATCATTAAAACATGCAATCAGGTATATTACACATGAAAGAGGTATTCTCAAAGGCATCGAAAATATGCACGATAAATGTTAATCTTTTTTTTTTAATTAAACCGCTCGTTTTAAACGCGCTTTCAATTAAGATATTGCAATTTTAATTAGCAGCCCCGCCTACCGTGCAACATGGACAACATCCGACCGCCAATATAAATTGCTTTTCGACTCCACGCAGCACCTGTGTATCCCATATACATATATATATATATATCATATATACAACCATATTATATACTTCATACCAGACTTGGACAAACATACAGATATACCACTACGTGCGTTACTCAAGAACCACGTCACGTATGATACATTCGCATGGTTCGATGTGAAAGTTAACTAACACTCGCCCTTAATATTTAGTCCCCCCGTTAGATGGCGGAGCTAGTCCGACTACAGATTCTCTATATAGAAAAAAAAAAAAAAAAAAAAAATACTAAAGCCATCAGAACCGGTAACACGTGTAAGCGAATTCGCCGTAAGGGCGGATAAGCACGTTACGTCAGTCGCTCTACGAAAATTCGTTCGAGCGCGGGAAATTCAAACCAGCTTTGGCGCGCAAATTCAAACACGGAAAGGAAATCGGTACGGTAACCGGTGGATGAGCGCTATAACGGGTGGCAAGTGGGATTTCGATTAGTAGAAAAAAAAAATGGAAGACAGTATAGCGTGCATACAGTACATTTAAGCTAACGCACATCTGTCCAGTGGACACGCGTTCCATCCACACGTCTCTATTAAGCGGACGGACCCCAGAAACCATTATCCTGCTGGTCAGCGTGCAATTGCCTTTTTCTTACATGTATATTACATCACTGTATATGTACAGTAAGTCGAGGGTAGAAAATATACCGGAGCCACCTCGGTAATCCGGTAATTTCGTTGTTAGGGGCTTTTCTCGTTGCTCCTATTGTTCTAAGGGCGAGGGTTCGGTACGGCTAAATGAGTCTGAGGGTTAAGGTGGGTTTCTATAGAGACGACTGTATCGATATGTGTTTACACTACATGACGCAGCATCTTCCGACCGAAAGCAGCCAGAGGTCACGAAGACTTTGATCGATCCGATGCATTTTTCCTCCAGGAAATCCTCGGAGGTTTCATGAAAATAAAGAAAAAAAACCACTTATCAAAGTGCACTTGATATCGCCAAATCTTATGTAATTTTTTTTTCTTAGGCCATTGTACACTCCCTTTCATAAGTTACAACGTAATCCGAACGGATAATCTTCTGCAGCGATACACGCGACAGTAACCTCCTCTGGTTGCCGGCAGGGAAGCTTCCCCCCCCCCATCATTTCGAAAGCAATTCCAGTACGGCGCTTTGGTAACGGCGAGGATCGATAATTTTACTCAGCCTTGTACACCTGTACATCGTCCGCGATAAGAACCACGGTAAATTAATGTACTTGGGATACGAGAGACTGATCGATCTCGACGAGACAAAGACGAAGAGATATTGGGACAAAAGTTTCGGAGGAAAATTAATTTATTATTTTTTTTTTTTCCCCTCGAACGTTCCTTTCGCTTGTCGGAATTTTTCGTGGATTTTTGGCAAACTTTGGAAACGAGTATCCCATGGGATATAGAATGAGAGAGAGAGAGAGAGGATAAATATAAAATAAACAATAGGCCCTGAAGCAAAACTATAGCGAGAGACGAAAGTATAGCGAAAATTGGATTTTACTTATGTAAAGGTATATATGTATATAGGTGATGAGGGGGGAGGGGGGGGGGGGCTTTATTATAAATAAATGTAATACAGTCTGACGGGTGAAGTAATGGACACGTCAGGGAATGATAACGACTGTGGTCAGTGAATACGTTAATGGTGGCTGTCAGTAGAAAAGTCCCATAATGTCACTGGGTAATTTGGAATGGTATTTTTGTTTTGTCCGACCGAGGCGAAATTACGCTGATCGCGTAAGCGGCGGGAAATTCGAAAGTGACGAGACGACTGCGTCCTGTTGGGTTTTCACCAGGCGACGATGCATTTGTTTACTTTGAAATAACGAGACGCGTATTCGGATTCGTTGAAGTGCCTTATGGGTAATCGATCTACCTTGTGCGCATGCGCGACTCTGTGGAGTTTCATGCTAAAGCCTGATGCATACGTAGCGTCTGCACGTTGCCAGGGAGAAAATAAAAATAACGAAAAGCCCACGACAGTCGAACGGACTCCGTGAAATCTGTTTGAATCTAACGTAAACTGGAAAAGTAGAGCTTCGCTCAGGATCCGCCCGAACGTGATGTCGCTGCTTCTCGGCAAGTTCGCGCGGCTGCGTATAAGAGCGAGGGCTGCCGGCGATGCACGTAGAATTTTATATAAGAATTTTATTCGTCAATTTCCTTACCAGGCAATACAATTTTTATCTTGGGTTCGGACCGTCGTAAGTGTAACGTTTAAGTTTTTTTTTCCGGGGGAAAAAAAAAACGAGAAGAAATTTCATTAATAAAAAAAAAAGTATCTCCGTCCTTCTCCGACCCACGGTAATACCCATGACTCCGTCTCTCTCGCACCAACGGCGGCGGCTAAACGAAAAAACTCGAAAATTCATCGTCCCCGGCGAATGGACGCTTTCGAGACGCCGAGAGGATATTCGACGAGTTCGCCACTACGGTAAGCGTGCGTCCTTTAACCGTGGATTAATGAAATCTACTATTACCATAACAGCGGAATGTCTCTCGGTCGGTAACCACAGGGCGATAATAATTCTTGAATATTAAGGATTTTCAGAACCCGAGAGTAATCCCACTGCTAAGGGGTATTTATGCCAATCGATTATGCCACTCGTATCTTTGAAAGGCTCTCGACCAAAGCCAAGCTAATCCGACGAAGAGAGCCGCCATTTCTAAAGGGGCTGTTATGAAATTAATTAAGTAAAAGAAAAAAAAGAAAAAATTTCATATTTAAATCACAGCCGCAATCGCGTAATATCGAGTCGTCACGTGACCCACTCGGTATCTAACCCTCGACCTCTATCGCTTATCGCCTCGATTAAAACGCAAGTTAAATCTTCATATAAAAATAACAAAGGGACAGGCGTAATCTCCTTCAGTCACTCGCGTAAGAGTCCTGCGGCTAATTTGAATCAGTCCTAGTGGCCAAGATCAATCGCAGGTCTTACGGCGACGGTGCTTAACGTCGGTGCAGACGTCGTATATCTTTCGGTTGGATCAGCGCCAAGCGGCAGACTCGGGAACTGATCGCCGAAGTGCGCGGGGTTAAATAAAAGGAAAGAAAAAAAAAAAAGAAGTCTATATAACGGAAGTGACTATAGATGTGTTTTATACGAGTGTCCATATATATATATATATGGCATCTGCAGGTTTAATCCACAGTAAACAGAATCGATCGAGGAAGACGTTAAAGATTGACGATAGAGACTTTTGGGGCTCTCGCCATTTTCTTTTAATGTCACATGCGTTTCGTTCGCGGCGTTTAACCACGATGCCTGAATTAGCCTTGTGATCTTGTAAGCCCCATTTAAAAGAGGGCAGCAATGCAGGTAGCACTGCACCAGTCTGCACGATCCATATATATATATGCATATACGGCTATACGTGGTGGCAAATGTAAATGTGATGCGAATAGATTGGATGGCTTCTGTTTTATCCCGGTTCACGCTGATAGTTTACCATTCACTCGTGGACGTAGCAGGCGCGTGCTGGTTAAGGGGTAAAGCCGTATTTTAATTACTTCAGTTACTTTAATCCCTTTAAAATTATGTAACAGTACCGGCTGTACTTTTACCTGGATAGTCTCTCGAGAACGTACGATTTTGATTGTGATTTTAAAAGATGTGCACATTTTCGTTGAAGATGCTGCATTTCCGTTTCACCCTTTGAATCGAACTCTGCGCCCCGATTCGTTCATATTTTTAGCATCTCCCGTGAAGCCACCGATAGGCTGCTGACAGTCTTTCTAGATCATTCCGATCTGTATTAGCCACTGAGATCGAGTACACCCATTTGTCTAGGGACACATTGTCTACGTCGACGGAGATAGCCCTTCTGGCACAGCTCCATCCTGTGACATATTATTGGCACTTATCGTTTCGCTCTTGAACGACTTCCATTCCATCGAGAAAGAACGGTAGCGTGGCCGAGCGGTCTAAGGCGCTGGTTTAAGGCACCAGTCTCCTCGGAGGCGTGGGTTCGAATCCCACCGCTGCCAATTTTTTTTTTTTTTTTTTTTTTTTTTTTTTTTTTTTTTTTTCTAAATCCCAATATACAAGTGACGTAATTACGTGTAAATTGCACATCGATAATAAATATCGATACCGTCCAAAAAAATTAACGGATATCTTCGAATCTCAAAAGCTACGAAATTATACGTTTGACGTATCGATGGTGCGATACCATTTTTTTTTCTTTACTTTCAAAATTTTAATTGTCTCCGAGAAAGAAATATTCGTCAGCTGTTATGAAGTTGACTCTCTACAAGCTGTCACGCTTAAAGGTGCTTAAAGCAACCCTTCCCCTTCTTCGTCGACCCTTGGCGCCGTACCTACCGGCATAGCAATTAAAACGGGGAACCCCCTTGGGCCACGAGTCCTTAGAAGCAACCTGGCATTGAAATCTCCTGGTCTCCCAAAACACTCGACGGCCCTAGTGGCTTTTCATTCTGTAAATCAAGTGTTTCATTAAAAGAGATTGAGTCATAACTCTCATGGACTGTGGCGTTTGCCTCTAGAGAGCCTGGCACTTCAGAGACGTCAAGTTACGTTTGACGCTTGCCAGTCGCTGCGGGAAGGGGCGGGGGGGATATATAGTACATTGTAACGGGGGGGGGGTCTTCGACAAAAAATTTTTTGAAAAATTTTTTTTTTCAACAAAAAATCTCAAAACACGTGCTTCGATCAATATGAAAATTTTGAATTTCGAAAAAGTTTTTTTTTTTTGCACGTGCATATCGCTCGGTACCAGGTGGCTATGCTCACGGAGGACTAATGGATGTTGTCGCTTCTCGAATAAAAGTTTGAACTTTTCTTTATCCCTGTGCGGAAGCTGCGTGAGGAGGCAATTTTTTCCTGCTGGCTGTTTTACATGTATGTTTGTAATTTTCGAATGTCTGCATGAAATTTTCTGGTGATGCCTTGTGTGCATATGTATATGTATATATGTGCTTTTTTCGTGTACAAAGCGCTAAGCGTTTTCAAGTAAGTTTTTTCAATTTTTCATTTGACTGACCTTTTCTCACTCGGCGAGCGTAGCTATTGCTGGTTCGACGCCACGAGAGAGTCGGAATAATCTGAAACATATTAATGCACTTGGGTAAAGACCTTTGGTACTGTTGGCTTGAAATTGGATAACAGGTACCTTTTTTTGTTGCTTACTTATATCTATAGGAGTTTGACAATCGAATCGGTCGATTCGATTGTTATTTATGGTAGAAGAATTTTACTCATACGTAGAACACGGCACTGGATGCAGACCCAATCGAGATGAAATTATTAATGAGCGAAGATCCTCGAGTTTCATCGGACGAGGAAAAGAAAATTCAGTATGC
>JARQSV010000481.1:486340-498220 GCA_030142285.1 Calameuta idolon | reverse complement strand
CCCCCCCCCCCCCCCCCCCCCCCCCCCCCCCCCCCCCCCCCCCCCCCCCCCCCCGCCCCCCCCCCCCCCCCCCCCCAGTAGTTTGAGGGTTCGTTGGAGGGATGACTTTCTGAGAGGACTGGAAAGGGGAGGCTATGGGGGAGGGATGACTTTCTGAGAGGACCGAGAATATGGGGGATGGGGAGGGGGGGCGGTAAATTGTAACAGAAGGACGAGATGAATGTAAATTTTCCACGTGGCTCATCTGATAGAGCCCTTATTTTTTTCCAGCACGGTTCGTATACCGTAGTTACATATAGTGAGGGTTAGCGTCACATGTCGGCTATCATCCTCCCCCAATGTCGCCCCCTGATGCCCGACCCATTTTTACGATAGAGAATTCACAACTTGGGGATCCGACAGAACATCGCGTGGTGTAGAAGTGAATATGGTAAGAATCCTATTTTCAAGTGTGACTGTACCTGGGTGATTTTTGATCGAATATAGGTTTGTTTTTAGGTATTTGGTTTTGCGAGTAGTCTTGGGGGGAGGGGAGTGACTATAGTCCGACCACGACCAAAAGAACCACAGGTGCCATCTTCTTATGACTTTCATAACAAAAGAGTCCCCCGGATGAGATGCTTTGCTCGTGGAACAACTGTAGAGCGTAAATCGCCACGTGACTTGCGTCGTCAATTTCAAATACAAATGCACGAGCATAATCGCGCGAACAGCTGAGCGAATAAATCAGGAAAGAGTTACAGAAATGGCGAATTAAATCATCCGTAGAGAAGAGAGAAAGCAAAGAGTATATAAGATATTTCTGTGGTCGAATGGGTGACAATTTAAAGTAAGAGTCAAGGGTGGCTCTTTCCTTTGTAAGTCTGCGCTCTGAATTCCCGGTGGGAATTTCTTTTCTCTTATTCGCTCCAATCGAAAGCGCCATTGTCGCCCAGCGTGTGCAGTATGGGCGAATAAGAGGGAGAGAGAAGGAAAATGAATAAAAAAAAGAAAAGTAAAACAAGATAAAACAAAAGAAAAACGTGTACAGATCATTGAACAATCGAGAAAGGGGAATTGGGGAACAGCATTACGTACAGAGGCTATAACAAAAGCGTTCAGAATTTCACAGAGACTGCTGGGGATGCTGGTTCGTCCTCCCTAAATACACCTAATACTACGTAGGAAGTTTAACGAGGATACCAAAGAGAAGACTCGTGAATGCGAACGCGATTCGTATCCGTAACGAGGTTCTATCCCTACGTAATGCACTTTTCTCTCGCTCGACGGTGAACGATTACGAGAATCGTTTTTGTGTTTAAAAAATATCAACGAATATTTTCTTTATTAACAAATCATACGGAAATTTTGTCTTTGTAACGATTTGTCCAAAAAAAAAAATTGTTACGCTGCTTATTTAATTTTGTTAAAAAAAATGTACTCTGACAGCGGTGGGATTCGAACCCACGCCCTTTCGGACTGGTGCCTAAAACCAGCGCCTTAGACCGCTCGGCCACGCTGCCTTACGAGAACAAAATTAAATTCATCGTACTAAAGCAACACCTGGTATAATCATTCTAACGTGCAAGATAAAATTACCATATACTAATATCCAGCTTGAATATGACATAATAAATGTATATGTACCATCGGGATGCATGTATGTCATATACTATCTGGAGATCTTACGTCATTGAGAATCTAAACACTACTAATCTTCATAAGCACACTTTATCCTTATAAAAGTCAACACGACATAACCAATAACTTGTAAAACCATTATGTCGAGGCGTCAATCAGATATAACGACGAATATCGATTATTTGATGTCCGATAGAGAAATTAATGACGTCAATCCGAATTACGTTCAGCCGTACAAAAGCCAAATACGTAAAACGAGCAGAACGCAATAGTTATAATTGCCCCCGTTCAATAAAATGGCGTCTTGTGTAGCCCCGCGATGAAATATCAATCACAACGTTAATTAATCGGCGTAATATTGATTGGACGTATCGGCGAACTGATTTCAATAGCGAAACACAATAGGACGAAGTGCGTAAGCGCGCTGGTACGTTACAAAATCGATAAATAACATATAGCACGATCGATCCAGCAGCGGGATATAACAATGAGAAAACAATAGACAATAGGTGCGCATATATATATATATATATAGAACTACCCTATTCTTTGAATTCCCATAAGGGACGAAAACACCCATAAGGTACGAAAAATCGAGTGACTAAAGCCCCACGAGATTCGACGTAACAGGACATAAGCCATAAATTCTTTTCATTTTCAGGAAATACGTTCTCGGGCAGATCGAATGTCCCCTACGTAACCCCCATAGATTTCGGACAAGCCTAATGGGAAATAAATGTAACAACGAATTTTCTATGGGATAGTACAATATCTCTGTTTGTCCTTACTACCCCCACCCAGGTCACCTCAAAACGCATATCGATGATAGAAAATAATTCCAAAAAAAAAAAGAGTCAAGAATAAAAAAAGAAATTGACGAAGAGGAGCAAGAGAAAATTTTGAAAAATGTGCCATAACCCTTCTACGGGATATTCAAAATCTCAGACAGGAGGAACGCGCGGGTCACTTGGGTTGAAGAAGGTCAGGCTCCTTTTATACGCAGCCAGGAAGATCCCGACGCCGGATAAGGGTCTCTGGGTCAATGTTGCAAAAGCTGCATTGAAACGCTGCCAAAATCCCCATGACCCAGTAAAACGTAACGAGACAAATGGGGAAACGATTCTCGTTGCTGAGCATATTGAATACAGATGCACGAATACACGCGGATGTAATACCATAAATAATCCTGACGCCATAACAATGACTAAGCTGTTAAAACTTTTTTTTCTCACCTGCCACCCCCCCCCCTCATTTTGAATGGGCACGAGACAGCAATTAAATTTCTTCCGTAAGAACTAATTATCAGTTTAATTGGACTGAATTATAAATATTTTTAATCCAAAAGGATAGAGCCAGGGCGGCGCCAATTTCACGGGGATCTTAATAACGGTCCAGCAGCAGCAGCACGGAATAACATTAAACGTGGACGTTAAACGGCAGCCTGAACAGAGGAAGACCATAGCCTTAAGGGGAAAACCCATAGAATCTATACTGGAGACTGGAGGTTCTCGACGAGAAGGGTCGGCGGGCGGGTATGTGGCTGTTAAGTTCTGGGAGGGTGGTGGTGGGGGGTGATGGGGGTTGATGGGGGTGATGGGGGTTGATGGGGGGTGATGGGGGATGGTGGTGAAACCAGGGCGAATGAACTGCCAGCCTCCCCTGGTATTGACTGGACACAGTCGGCCCAACCTGCGAAGCAGGGTAGTGGAACCTAAACGCACCTGAAACCACGAGTACCAACCCTGTAGCGAGGAAACCCAGCAGCGCGTAACCAGGAAGGTGAAAGGTGGGGGAGTTAGGTTAGGTTCGAAGGAAAGAGTCGCGTCAGAGGCCGCTAGACGTCGGGACGCTGAACCTCATTTACAAGGCGTTAGACGCTAAGAGGGTATTTGCAATGCGTCGCGACGCTCCTGCTACACGTAAATTTATACACGTAACCCGAGTCAGAGAGAAAATAATCTTGTCGCTACCTACGTCCCTGCACTGTGTGACCTTCCGCAAGGCATATAAACTATCCGATCTAGGTTATGTTTGATAATCATTTTAATATGGTGGCTACACCATACCGAATACCAACCTTATGGGCTAACGTGCTGCTACACAGTATACATGGTGTTTCTTATTGTCCCATGAACAACGAAATTCGCTCCGTAACTGCATCATGGCTGCATAAACCAGGTTTCACTGGGTCCAGGTACGACGTCGTATAACCAATATTCCTGTTGACTGGTATGACGTGGGGGGGGGGGGGGGGCCGACGAACGACGTCCAGAAGTTCCGGACGCGACTCGCGAAGCGTTAAGGGACGCGAGAGAACAAAGGAATCGGGAAGCCCTGGTTAGAGCGGCGTTCGAGTAAGAATTTTAATTATCCCCATACTTCACCCGGGCAATAATCTTGGATCCTCGAGTATCGCGGTTAATCCTCTTATTTTAGCTTAAAGGGGTGGGGGGAGAGGGAGGGGGGATAAAAATTCAATCCAACCCCAATCCTCGTGCCACAAACTTTGAGATAAAATTTAAACATCAATTTCGAGCGATTAATACTCTACCAAGAATACGTTGTCTCAGGTCCACGAGATTAATGTTTCAATTCAATATTCCACGCAGCATCCCATTTTTGTGGTTGCTATCCATCGATTTTTCTCAACGGGTCAGGGTTGGGTTATCCAAAGTACCCGTGATCCAAAGACACTTCGCATCGTGTACTTCCCCCCCCCACCCACGCCATTTCAACCTGGTATCTTTCGGTGGCAGCCGAGGAGCCAGCGGGAAAAGACGGGAGGAGCAAGGGGAATCCCCGGTTTCGTCGTCCCTCGTAGATAGGTGCACCCTTCTCTTGCACGAGGGGGATCCCCGTGACTCTGGCACTTTCAGGTCCTTGAAATCCTATAAGAAATCAATCGACTGTACATGCATACAGTGCTGCCCCCCCTTAGAGGCTACAGAGATTACGTATCGGTAACAGTGACGACCAAAACTGGTCCAGGCTCTTAGATTACGTATATAGTAACTTCGACCGAAGTTCACTGGGGGGGGTAGCAAAAAGTCCCAATGAAATTGCATTCCGGGGAAGGTTCGATGACGGCGCGATTGATATATCCGGCGATTGATTCGCAGGAAACAGAAGTAATGGCTGGGGAAACGAAGAATGGGAAGAGATAAAAGGATCCGAATTACCGTGACGCCGTTCGTCCCTCCGTCGCTTATTTAACGGGGGGGAAGGTAAATAGGAGAACCGAGAATTTTTCTGTGTGCTAACATCGTGGGGTTTTCACTGTTGTTATTATTGCGTCTCGGCACTGCGTACAGAGGACATGGTTACCTGCCACATACGCATGCGGCATCCTGGTTAGAAATATCGCGACGGATGAAGAGTGTGACGAATGGGGGGCGGGGGGCAGGGGGGGGGGGTGAAGCTCGGAGCCTGTTTTTTTTAATCGCGTACTTCGTCGAGAAAAAATAAAATTATTTTCGTTTCTTCGTGAAACGGTCGGATCGATTTATCTGCTAGGGAATTTTTTTTTTTTTACGCTTCGAACTGTTTCACGTTCTTTATACCAGTTCTCTCAGGCGGAGACTCGTTGGGGGTTTTTTTTTTTCTTGATTTATCGTACGCGAGTACACTTCAACGTATTGCTCGTACATACGTATCACTCTGCGACCACGTTTCAGGCGGCCACCCGTTATATGTCTTTCGTATTTACATTCGTCTATCGCGCGGAAAATATGAGGACCCGCCTAGCACATGCGAAGTACTCGCTGTGTATACATATACGTATGGATGAAAATATCGACGCCTTGAGAATAAAGTAAAGAGCCTTTGTTGGCTTTGCTTTTTATTTATCGATGATTTTCATTCGCGCGTACCGAACTGATCTTGCTGCTTCCTTATCTGCAGTGGAGGGTGGGAGTAAAATAAAATTTGCAAAAAAAAAACAATAAATACAACGGACAGCGACTGGAAGAGGATTGAAGAAAGAAGTGGGAGAAAAAAAAATAAAAATTTCACGTACGTTATTATTTGTCTACGAGGTGAAAATCTGTCCTGCCTTCGTAATAATAATTAATAAAATTTTATTAAAAAAAAAAAAAGAGAGAAAATCGACGCAGAAGAAAATACGAAAATAGAAATACGCAAAATATTACACAGCGACCTTTTTCGCGTAACGCAAGAGAGACTGCTCTTCTTTGGCAGGGTAGACACCCGAGATACTTTCTTCATGGAGGAGAAAAAGGAAAAAAGAAAAAGAGAACCAATCTCCATTTTCTTTGCCGCACCTGAAATCCTGGCCCGTAGTCTCCCGTGACAAGAGCTGGAAAATGCTCTGCTGCGATGAATCGAGAGCAAAGGGAGCGGACATTTTGTTTTTGAAAAAAAAAAAATTGTGACCCGGTGACTACTCAGAAGTGACTGAGACGCCCAGAAGAAGACGTAAAAGAGACACCTGGACTCTTCTTGAGATTTGTACGTGAAGAAGCGGTTTCAACGGGCGTCGTGTCAAGTACCAAAAGGCGTCGGTATACCGGGTGGCTCGGTATTAGAAACTCAATCGATATTTAGTAGCAAGGTGCACGGCGTACCAGCACTTTGGCTACATATTTAATAATATCAATACCAGTCGGCCACGGGGATGAGTAGAGGTCGGACGTACAGTCCAAACTGGTAAGGGATGCTCGCTGCACGCGAGGGTGGTTTGGCTTTCAGAGCCTTCTAGGGGGGGTTCGATCCTAGGGGTTACAGCAGGGCCAGTAGGGGCAGTAGGGGTTACAGCAAGGGTAGTAGGGGTTGCCATTACAGGGGGTCTCCTTTTTCCTTTGCTGCTGTTGCCTTTAGAAAATGGGAAAAAGGTACCGAGGTGTGTCCACGTGACTGGCCGTTCGTTTAGCTTCGGTAGGAGGAGAGTGACGACGAGGAGGGGGGGATGAGAGTAGAAAAAGACGCCATTTTTGTGGTTAGATGAATATTTGATAAAATAAAAAAAATGGTCTTTCTTGGAAAATTTCAAGCAACTTCTACAGTCACGGATCGGTGGTTCGTTCGAGGCTCGTCTGGACGCAACGAAAACAATCGATATTTGACTAACGCGGTGCAGGAGCAGGGAACGCTGGGTAATTAGCCTGGTAACGGCGGTTTATTTGAAAGTTTTCCCAGGCCCAACCGTGAAATTATGATACGGTATGAAATACAGATTCACCCGTTATAATACAGCGCACGGGCGAAACCTCATGAAGTCTTGGAAGAAACTTGCCGTTCAATTGAGAACAAAGCCGCAGGCTGGTCGCGCTCTGAACAAACTGAATGGACGACGGAGGGAAGAACTTTGTGGAATTTTCCACATTCCGAGACGCCGGCTGCATCCGCGGAAGTTTAATCCCTGAGGCAGGTTTCGTCAAGTTTATTTATGTACCTATATATATATATATATATCGACTATATATTTGAATTTAACCTTGAAACTCTAATTAAAATATTGATATCAAAAATTCTATTCCACTTGAATATTCGTTATTGGCATTTCGATGAAAAACCTTGAAACTGGATTTTTCATCGATATACAGGGTGTCCAGGTGCCACCATAACTGCACTTTAATGTACTGGAGCACAGACGATAAAAAAATCGTAGATTCCTAACTAAAAAAAGAAATTTAAAAAATATATTGTATACATCACGCTATATATGCGTACGTCCATATTATTCATAGAAAAACAAAGATGGGCACTAAAAGCTGCGACGAAGAATAAAAATGTATTTTACGCGACCGAATAAACATGTCGCACGCAACATTGTATTTCGTCGTACTTGAATGAACGATAAAAACGCCCAAGGATTCGATTTAGATCGAGAACTATTGAAATCTTATCACGAGCCAACGCGGGGAAGACGCTGGGAGCTGCTAGGAGAAGCTCAAATGTCTCGAAGTTAGTCAAACGATCTCTATATGTATCTCTCACTCCCCCTCTATCTGAAAGTCTCCTTAAATAACGGATCAGACACGTGAGTAATTCAGGATTGACATTTGAGAGGATCAAAGGGTCGATCAACCAAGTTCCAAGAGGATTGCCGAAGGTTCCCCTAGTTTCGATGGCGACAGACGCGTCTCTGCGTTGAATTAAATTTCCATGACGTGTCCTTGAATTTAACATCGACACCGCGCGACGTTTAAATTTAACGGTAAAAATCAGTGAAGCCTCGAAACCAGACGCGAAACCCGAGATCACGTGGTCAGGCGTCACTTAGGTAACTTTAAGAACGTCACGAGGTAGAACGAAAGTGAATTTCATGGAAAGTTCCCGTAACCGTCACCAGTGTATTTAGACGGTGATCCATACAAATCCCTTTGAAAGACCATTTTCGTTGATCGAACTTCGAGGAGCATTCCAGTGCTACACTTGACTCCGGTAGTATTCAAACTCCATGGGAATTACGCGAAAGCCATAGTCTGTATTATCGACACGGGGAAAATTGAGGGGGAAGCAAATTTCCCTGTAAATTGCTAGACGAATCACTGGATTAATAATTAGACTCAGCTACGTCACGATTCTGCTTGCGTAATTTCGTTTAAAAAAAAAGAAAAAGAGGTATCGGGATCTATAAAAAAATTCATAACGCTTAATACGGACAGACACTACACGCTCGAAACGTTTATCGACGGGCTACGTAACGATGAATTTCGCGTGTTTCCCGCGCGTACAGAAAGCACAGCTGTGCACGAGCAGAGCCAGGAACTTTCCGCAGCTCGTTCGCTTAATTAACGTAGGCTCATTACTTTGGTAATTAAAAGCCGAGCTCTCGTCTGAATACTTTGAATTTCGTAGCACGGCCGACCGCGGTGCAATGAAAAGGGCGTATTTCGCTGTCACCGGGTCGAGTGTAAACACTCTTTCCGGTAATTATATATGTACGTACCTGGGGGCTCAACCTATCAACTCCATCCCTGCCTAACGTGGCTTCATAGTAGTTTATATCTTGTTTACCTTATACAGAGACTTTCCAGAACTGTCGTTCGCTAACCTCCTGCGGTATCCATGTTCTTGCTCTTACGTCCTGGCACTCGTCGCACATAACCTCTCTAACGCGTACTTTAGTCAGCGTGTGTACGCCGACCGAAAACACGGGGTACCGGTACCCTCTCTCGGTCAGAGAGCATGACCCTCGAAGAGCCTGCAAGCAACGTATGCACATTGCACATTGCACTTTGCACACTGCACTGGAATCTGGTATTTGCAAGCGATGCACGCCCAAGCGAACACGAGTCCCGAAACAAGGAGGCAGCAGCAGCAGCAGCAGCAGTTTTCGCGGTGGCTTCTGGGTGATGTGTCTACGTAATACCAGAATTTCCCGCTAGGTGGCAGAGAGGGCGCCGGGACAAAAAGCTTCGCGTTTCATGTACTTTTCTGAACGCCGTCGCGATACTGGAACGCTCTTCATTTTCAAGGGACGCGTACTCTGCCGTTTCAAGCATTTTAGGATAAAAAGGCCACGGGGTAGAACCTTTTTTTTTTTTTTCGTTCATTGTAATTTCGGGAAATTCAGTTAACTCGAGAACGTCACAGTCCCGTACTGCTGGGACGAAATGATAATATAACGGGTGGACGATAATGTCGCGATAAAGAAAGCAAATTTTCAAACAAATTTTACAGCCGCATCCGCGTCGTGACTGGTGCGTCGAGAAGGAAACGGAATTCAGAGGACGAAATTCCGTGCGCGAACGTTCCGTGTAAATCCCATAAGACTCTTTACGACTGAATGAAAACTGGAAAGACCTATTGCGTTCGTAAAGGCCGCGCGGGTTAATGCGAATACAAAAAATGGAACGAACGAAGCGAGGCAAAAATTTACAATTCCTGAATACAAGTCTGTTTTTACGTCCAACGAAGTATGATGTATCCCCGTTTCTTTCTTTTTTTTTATTCGTAATGCTTTTCTCTTTTTGTTCTTCATTCTCACAGTGGATAACAGTAGAGAGATATTTTTTCCACGTGGAATTTCTTTCTTATGTAACTTTACCCATTAACTCGAATGGCCGAAAAGACAATACGCGATTTTATATGGGATTAATCCCATGGGATACGGAATGCTGTAATGCTAAATGGCTAAATGCGAGCCCATGGAATCGTTAAAAAAAAAAACTAAGATTCTCTCCCAGTAAACACAGAAGTGACCACATTTTCTTATTCCATAGTGCTTAAGTATTCCTTTGTGAATTTATTAATTACCTTTAATCCCCACTCCCATAAAGCGACGAAGAAATTGTACTAACGACTGTCGGCATGACTAATGAGCCCGACGTTCTATAGTAATTAAACATGTAACTTCCCTTCGCGATTTATACACGCGGAACGACTATAGGATATAGTCACTCTCTTCCTTATAAATATATATAATATATTTAATGCAGAAAAATGGAACAGATTAATTACGGTATCTCATTTGAAAATTAACACTATTAATTGATTAATTAAATAAAGCATAATTAAAAAATTTCATCATTGAAATTCTCCCACTTGGTAAACGCGATCTTGACCCATTCAAGTACGCGTGACAGTCGGCGTCAGATTTGAGGGGACTTATTTACATTGAGCGCCGTACATGGATGACCCCTGTAGAAAAGTGCTCACATGGACGATAAATTTATAATCAGTGACAGCACCAATTACTCATTTATCTATTCGTTCTCCTCCTGTAATTTTTCAGTGATGCTTAAACTCCATGCGGATAAAATTTACCGATCTTCGCTTAAAGTTCTGCACAGCTACAACGAGCCTGGCTGATGGCCACGAGAGCGTCCATTACCTGCAGGAGTTTTCAGTCCGATTCTCAAGCTCGCGATGACCGCCATCTAGGCGAACTATCGGTAAACTGAATGAGTAGAGTTAACGAGTCGTTAGAACAAAGTTGCTAATTCCTTAGTAAAACACTAATTTAACACAAGTACCTACACTGTTGCCGTTTCGACTGTATCGCTCGCATCAGCATTAACGTCAATGGCTGCTGCGTTCGGAAATTCACCGCCAGTAGTCGCAGTGCTCAAAGCTGCGTTCTTAAACGAATCAAAGGTATACCTTAGAATCGTCAATGACGTCATGAATGTCGATGACGTTCAAACTTTCAGTTACCACAGCCAGAGAGACAAGTCCGTGGCAATACGTAATGTACATTCCAACCTATAGCAATTCAAAGCTAGACCCAATAATATAATTTAAAACATACCATATTTGCAGTACGATTGCGTGAACTCATAAATCGAAATACTGGCAATGGATTTCGGAACACATGTAATGCAACTACAAAGCAGCGACGTAAATCGCGATTTCCACGTGCAAATATCTAGCATGAATGTTTCTAACGTAAACAATTTACGTTGCCTGGCAACCAAAGTGACAGTTACAGGTTAGGACACGAAATTCGTGAGTTTAAGAGGCTAGGCTGTCCGTCGGTAACTTATCTACCGCTCCGACGGTAACTCGATTTACACGAAACTAAAAAACAATGTGAAAAATGTGCAACGTGCACACAAACTGTCAATTCTATTCCATAGATATACTAATTAGAATGTCATCGGCATACCGCACGAGCAAAGCTGAGAGTTTGTAACCAAATGCTGTTTGGACTGCGTAATGGGCAAAATGTACGTGTATTCCCGTGTATTTGATTTATGCCAGGATATACGTATATATATATATACACGTGCAGTACAGGGTCATACAGAAACCGCCGTTCAAATCTCTCCTCTCTGGCTCTTGTCCACTCGAAATACATATCCAGGGACAGTGCAGAGACTAATCTGACAAATATTACAGGGCAGTTACGTCATAGGCACTCTAACCAAGCAACGAGATTGTTTCCCGATGGGTAAATACCAGCAAGAATAATCTCGAATGAAAATGCGCCAGAGTGGCTGCCGGCATTTTTTTTCGTGTGAACTGTTTTAAGGGGGTTTAATAATTTTTTTTAGCCTCGAGACATTTTTTTTTTTTCGCTGCTTCTAAAACTAACGAAGCAATCGCGAGTGGGATCCGCGAAAATTTTTAAACTCAAGCTAGAGTAAAAACCATCCGAATTTTCAGCGCGCCATACAACGACGGCGTAAATGTTTACGAACGAAATTCGTGACGTTGGAACGCCCCTGTGAATCTCGTATAAAATTAATTAAGAAAACACGAATTTTAATTGCAACGAAACCGTGAATTTAATCTACGAAGAGGCTGCAGTCCAATTTTAATAAATAAATGATTTTCGTAATAAAATTAGCATTT
>JARQSV010000481.1:461974-480541 GCA_030142285.1 Calameuta idolon | reverse complement strand
CCTTACCGACATTGAATGTTACCTACGCATGGTAATACGACGGCGTATTTTATCCATAGAGTAAGAAAAGTTTACAAATCAGCAGAGTCGTCGTCCAGGGACCCTGTTCTCGAAATCGTGCCACAATAAATTGTACCGTCGGGAAGTTAGCGCGGGAAAATAAAAATTTATGTTTATAATGCCTAAAAGATTGATCCTTAAATGCTCCATATGCTTTCGTAATTCCTCCTCTGCTACTGTGTAATGATTAATAAATATTCATTAAAACAGAACATTTTTATTTGTGGAATTTCACTTTGAGTAGTTTCGGTTATCACTGTGGAGGACCTGTAAACGTCGTTCGGTAAGTTTTACGATTGAGCAGTACCCATCTAGGTGTTTTATGCTTATTTGACCAGTTATCATATGGTCATCATAGTCATCATTGGGGCGGCCGTAGCCCAAATGGTTAAGGGACCGAAAGGTTCTGGGTTCGTGCCCGGATCCCAGCGGCCATTTACCCAATGGGTTTTCATATGAAAGCTGAAGTGAGTATTTATGCGGATTTCGCCCAACACTGTTCGGATTCGCTGTATAAACTCTGTAGGTCCTCACAGCAGAGCATCATGTGCGTGAAGAGAGGAGAGAGAGAGACACTTTGCCCTCCTGCTCCAAGTAATTTCTGCATTTCCAATTTTACGTATTTAGTACACATTAATTACTATCAGTCGGTGATAGAAAATAAGATCTTGGTTTTAGATTTAATTTCTTGAAGGCGCTCGCTCGAATTTAACCAGGATCATGTCACAATAATGTACGGGATTATAACAGGACTTCCTCTTTTCTTACGTTTTCCATTTCGAATCTTCCTTTTTCCTTTCTAATCCTTCTTCCTCCACTTATCGCCAATCTCCAACTAATAATTAATGACCCGCGAGGGAACGCTAGGACGTTCCAAAGGCGAATTTGAACTCTCGTTCCTTCCCACGAATCGATCACTCCTGACGCCACCTACATCAGTCGATAACTTTCCGTTCGAGCTTAGGATTATATTACGGTAATGACCATGATACTGTAGCGACGGTGTGGTTAAAGCTCTCGCACACAGAATTTTCTGTGTGATAGCCCTTTATTCCTGAAGCCTATTCAAATGGGGGGTTGAATCGCTTACTGATTCCCAAAACTCAGGCTCCAATTTCTATTGGCTAAGCAGCAACGGAAACGGACGAATCAGAGCCTTCGAGACGAGTTCTGGTGAGAACCAGTCCGCAGGCTCGTAACAGAGTAGCATGTCCTCCTTTAACATAGGAGTGTTCAACCCAGTTCAACCCCTGATTGTGATTGTTAAAGGATAAGACCGAAAAGAAAGAAGGAGAAATATCGTTTACTCGATAATCTGAAAAGGGTGAATAACAAACTATTATTTATTTAGTAGTACATACTGTATACAGTAGTACAGATGAATCCAAGAACGATACTTCTGAGGATTACAAAACAAATTTCATCAAATGATTGCCCTGCGTACACTTGCTTAAAATTAAGAAAAACATAAACAAGTCCTCATTGTTCTGAAACACTTCATTTTCTATCTATAGAGATGCTGACAAAGCACAAAACTGGAATGTAAAGTGGCTCTTGGTACATAAATTTTATGGATAAACATCATAACTTTTTGTAAAAAAAAGAATTCCAATGCTACAGGATCATTGTCGCAACATGGATCAACATCTTATAGAACAGTTTATACAAGTGACAGGTTGGTGGATTCTATGCAAGCTGCGAATATCCATTTCCCAATGAAAAACTTTTGCTGGCATTTTAGGACAGAGTGAAGCAACAGCTGTTCAGTACCTTGCAGTAGCTGAAGGAAACGTGGAAAATGCAATAAGTTTGATGTTTGAGGGGGGTGTAGCAGTTCCCGATGAAGAAGAACAAGTCCGTGCACCCATACCACCTACGCGACAAGTTCTTGTCCCATCGGGACACGTATGTCCTCCTGCCCATTCAACTTCCAACAATGTCTTTGACAGATTTCGTGACTTTGCCGTCGAAACACGTTAGTATTACAATTGCATTATTCCTGTTGCGTGTAAGAAAATTATTCCAAAAGAACGATCTCGTGTTTGAAGAAAGACAAGAAGAAGAATTGACACGTAGGGTGGCTGGAATGAAAAAGATGTCTCCCAGGAAATCAAAACGACTGGAAGACTTGTTCAGACCACCCTGCGACATACTGTTTCTGGGTACCTTTTCCGAAGCACGTGAGAGAGCAAAGGTTATCAATCGTTGGCTACTCGTCAACGTACAAAACCCCCAAGAATTTGCATGTCAAATCCTCAACAGAGACTTATGGCCCAACGAACAAATCAGAGGAATTGTCAACGATCATTTTGTTTTGTGGCAGGTAAGTACGCATCTGCATACCGATACAATATAACCTACACAATTACAAGTCAGTGAATATAAATTGACAAAATACTGTTCCAATTATAACATCACGTACACAGATACTGTCGAACACTGTAGATGGAAAACGATATATAGATTTCTACAATGTATCAAAGTATCCCTACTTGGCCATAATCGATCCAAGAACAGGAGAGTGTATGAGATCGTATAACAATATCAGTGTCGATACTCTCGCGGCTGAATTGAATGACATGCTGAGTATCCATCCGTCACCCTCGTCATCGGACAACCCAGCCAATCCTCAGGACCTGATAACGACTGCCCCATCACTACCGTCCAACGATTTCCGTAACGGTCGGATCAAAGTACCGTCGAAACGCCGATCTCTGATGAATCTGATCGAGCCAATAAACGATGTGAGTCCTTCATCGATACTTTTCGATATCATAGCGAGCCTTTCTGATTCGATCGATCTTTCCTTTAACACTTAGCCTGATACACGCGAAGAGCCTGACAACACTGACAAGAAAACCGATCGTCGTTCGGCGACGACTAACAGCATCGACAGCGTGGCTTCTAGCAGTAACTCCAATAGTCTGAGCGACAGCCAATTCGACATTCCTAGGAAACGATCGAAGATCGAGAGTTCCGACAGAATCAATGAAAAGGGACATCTCGCTAAGATCGTGCAGAACGAGCGAGAGGTAGGAGATTTTCATGTAAATAAATTTCCACCCGCCAAATATGTACGAGTGAACGTTCGAAACTAACAATTTTTCAGAGTATCGTCCGGCATCAGGCAAATGAAGCTACGTCGAGCGGAAAGCTACAATTACGTAATTATCTATTGTCCTTTTATACGTTCCAAGTCATTCGTTTGCATCTCTGTGCCTTTGTAACTCCACGACATTGTTCCTTAGAGGAAACGAACGGCGACAAACCGTCGCTGCGGCTGTGCTTACGTCTACCGAACGGTGGAAAGGAAACCATTTCTATGTTTGGCAATGATACCATTGAGGTGAGTTGTATGGATTTTCTATTAGCTTTTGTAATACTATTTTAGTGAGTGCCTTTCTCTTCCTCTGCGCAGATCTTCATGAAGAAAATGGAAGACATTGGCTATCCGGCAACGGAGTACACTTACTTGATACCATTTCCGAAAACTAATGTAAATACTCTTCCGCCAGAAACGCGACTTTCCGATACGGTCCTTTATCCTTCCAATACGATATTCATCAGCAAGATATAATTCGTTCGTGCTAATATAAATCACGAGACCCCTATATTCGCAGTAACGTGGCAAACAAGAGAAACAAATCTTTGATCGTACGAAATACATTTTCTCATAATCAAGATTCGTTATGGCATCGTTGCGTTCGTAAACTTATAAAATGGCAAATAAAACAGATTCTTTTCTATTCACTGAGTTTCAGTCACACAATCCAAATGTCTACATTGCTTCTTTGTTGTGTATTATAGGATTTGTATGCGATGACCGTGGTTATGACATTTATAAAAGTTAAAAGATCCGGGAGTGACAAAAAAAAATATAACACATCTATAATTGTAAAGGGATGCCCAATTACACGACTTCAAAAAGTCAAACTTCTTAAACGGACTGTATATGCGTGTGTTCTTCGACTGTGATTTTTGCTTATACTTTTTCGGTATCGTATATCTGCAAATACACTAATTTTCGTTGATTTTCAATTTAAAATAATTCACAGGTTCTCGCTGCAGTCAAGAAATCTGTCTATATACCCTGTGTTCGGATTATAAGCATTGGGTAATGTGAAAATGATGTCATCACGGTATATTGTGCGATGATGTCATTTTCACTGTACCGAAAGTCTACATATATGGGAGCGCAGGGACATTCGCTGAATCTTCCTGCCACAATTAGATCTAAAACGATAGCAGCCAATTGTTAGAATGAAGGTTACGCCGCGCGAGCTCAAGAAATGTCTAAAAAATATATTTTTAGCAAAAATAATTTCACTCGTGCAAAACTCTTCCGAAAACCGTAAAGATGGTTCTTTCGCGTCCACACGAAATGCTTTCACCTCAACTTTTTCAAAGCAACTGGGCTAGGGTCACAAAATTCTTATCCGAAAGTATCCTCGAGTACAATTTTTTTTAGGCTTACGAAAGACCCTATTGTTGCTGCTTCGCCCGGAGAAACACACATTGCAAATATCCTGGACACGAATGACCCAGGTCTACGGGATCGGAGTTCACAGCGAAGAAAATGACAGATTAAGTGCGACAGAGGTACAAATTATTTGGACTTAAATGAGCGTATGGTAAAACATGTTTATTGATAATATAATAAAATTATTCTGTTATACCTGCCGCTGAAGATAAAAGTTCAGACCAGTCGATACAATAAGTAAATCCCTAAACTACGTGTAAAACAATAATTGAAATAATCGCGACTAGATTCCTCATGAAATGTGAGACGAATCACGTATTAGCTTCTCAAAGTTCATAGGGCAACGGTCATAAAAGAACAATAGTCTTCAATTTTCAAAGTCTGGCGAGCTGAGCTTGTATCGCTTTCGCGTGGTGCGCGGTATTACTTGCAGAAATGCCAATAACCCAGTACTAATTGTAAGTGTTTTTCGTGTGACATCGTTAAGCTAGAAAAGTAGCTGAACAGCAACGCTTCGCCTACCATTTTGCAAGACAATGCACTCTCGTCGCGATTATCGATATAAAGTCGAGTTTTCAATCTCCATTTGTTACTTCTTACACAATGATCACACGTTGCAGGAAAGAAGCGCCTTCCTCCTTAGTAGTTATTATACTTTTCCATGATAGAACTCTGCGCACGTACAGTCAAACCAGTCACATCATCTATTTGGATTACATGTATAAAAAAAAAAGAGAGAGACAAAAATCACATTAGATGAACCAATACGTAAGTTGGCGTGCCGCCTCCTCCAAGTCATCAACCCCTTTCCAATTATAATTAATCACCGTATGCTATGCGCATTGTAAGAAAACTTACATTTTACATTAAAATGCCGCACATCTTTTCTATCTTGTCATCATCGATCATTGCGTCAAATCGTCACTTTGCATTACCGTTGTCTGATCGAAAAATTGCCTGCGCGCGTGCGACTGTGAAGAATCACACGAAGAAATGATCTTCGATTATTTAATTTTTCGGCCAGACAACGATTTGGTGAATCGACGAGTCGACGCAATAATATAATTGTAACGAAAATAACAAATCCACAGAAATAGATTAAACATTTTTTAATGACATAAGATCGCTCGACGAAGGACCTGGGATACGTATTAGCCAAGCAGAAACAAGCAATACCCGTCTTGACACTGTATCTCAATAGTTCATTCTTTCACTGATTTTCAAAAGATAATATTTCACAGCAACAAGATTTGCTTTCGTAACGACTCAATGTGGATAATTTAAAAACATATTTCATCTAAAAAATGTAGCTTCAAATTCGCTTAGACACAACTAACATGTAATAGGACATTTAAGATAAGTTAAATATAGTAATGACGGATATATAATGCCTTGCCTTCATTCTATCGATCACTCATTCGATGTACTGCTGTTACCTTTCACTAATTATTTACAAAGCGCGCTTAATGTACGACATAAGATTTTATTAAAGAAGTTAATCGCGTTAGGATCTTTATGAATGGATAACAGCGACCCTTTAAATTCAAGTAACACAAATGAAAGTAGAATATATTCGTTAAATGTATAGCTCAAAAAGCAACTGCTTTATAACTTTGGCTGCATTAAGGTCGATACGAGAGTAACGATTTTTAATAAATTTCAACTTTAACATGAAGCATCGTGTCAATATATACTTAACGTACAAGGGGGAAAAAGGCAAACGTCCACTCTTACGTATACAGAAGTTTAAGCAAACAGTTCTTGCTCCATACCAAGATATTCCAAAAACAGTCCCATCGGCGTACGTTTTAGCCCGATACCCTCAATCTTGTTGACAAGTTTATTTTTGATATTGCGCAGCCTCATCGATGCATGCAAAAATGTTACTGAAAAATATACAATTGTCGTGAGTACACTGCAATAACAAGAGTATAAAAAACTTAATGAGAGTCTGACCTGAGAAGGGCAACAAAATTCCAGTCAGAAAAACTAGAAGAGAACCTACTGTATAGGTGACAAAACATGCACCAACAAGAATGAAAATGACACCAGCAACTGGATATCGTTTCTTAAAGTTGTGTACCGTTCTTCCTTCGGTGGATACATAAGCAAACACTCCCAGAATGATAGCTGTCGCTATAATACCAACGAGCATCTTTCCTGGATGAATTAATCTGCAAGTGCACGAAAGAAATTTGTTGTTAGCAATTCTTTACAACAATCACACAGTCATTGTAACCAAAGACATGCAACTTTAGAAAAAGATATTTCGATGCTCACCCAACAACAAGAAAGATACAAGCAGACATGAAGAAATAATTGGTTTGATAATAAAGCAAATTGTTGACCACTCTGTTCCCCCATTTGTCTAAATCTTTGACGTTAGGTATTTGAAAACGTGCTGATTCCAGCAAAAAATCATCTAGGCTGCGTAGCGGAGGTATTTCCAATTCCGAATTACCGATCTTCACTTTATCCATTTTTAAGTCGATCGACTCGTGCAAGCAGATTGATAGATTCACGGTAAACTCTCCTTCATACAATATATTTCATGTAAAATGACAATACAAATTTTCCCAGTACACTTTGTCAATTTCTTTCGCTCCACGTAAATCGTCACAGAACCTACAATGAATGACAGACAATGTCACGAATGATCAGACCGTTTCGAGCGACACCCTGTCGCGAACGAATCTTCTGCTTTTGCCCCCTTTTAATTATTCTGATTGCTCTTTTCTCAGCTTCTCAGATTCCTGTGACCAGCTGTGACTGTGACGAACTCAGTTCGACTGAGCGCTGTCGCTACTGTCTCTCAGTCGCTCGGTATCCCAGAGCTCCTTGTTTCCTGATTTGATACCGCGAAATTCAAGGAGCAGATCGTGCTACCCCTTAATCTTCGAAATACATGGCCAGAGTCATTGCCTTTATTTATACGTAAAATATAAGACTCCGATTGCTCATCTAACATCGGCACCCCAACACTTTGTACAACTTCTCCTTCTGTACCCAAGACCCTTTTATTTGCAAGCAGCAATAAATAAAGTAAACACTCTTGGAGGTCCTCTGAGGTCCTCGCAATAAGATTCAACCGTCACCCTGACCCTGGCGTGCGTACTCGCGCGCTGATTAGCACGAGGTAGCGGGGCCTTTTTATTTGGCAACCAAGTGGGCCCTTTCGTAGACTTGCCTTTTACGTGAGAATCTCTCAAAAAGCTTTTTCACGCTTTCACCTTTACTCCAAAAAATTTCCCACGACAAGAAAACGACTCACGACGCTTCTCCTACAGGCAGTGCTGATCAGTCATTTTCCTTACAGTTACGTGTTTACGTCATCGCGTTATTTAGAGCGCGAATGCCTTCATCTGCTTTATATATTTATTTTTGAAGCTCATTATTACAACTTGACAAGTATCTTCATTGCACCAGAAATTAACTTTGATACATAGAATCGAACACATTTGGAGTGCTCATGAAAGCTTTTGAGAAATCTACGAAAATCCGGCAGGGACGTCTGATTTTTTTACTGCGTACGCCTGAACTTTTTCAGGCTGGCACAATCTGTCTGAATACATTATTGATAAAGTTAAGGAAGAATCTAAGAGATTAGAAGAAAAATACAAAACAACAATTATTGTATGTAATTCGGATGATATACTGACTTTAAAAAAAATTACAAGTCGCCATACATTTGATGAACCCAACATCCTTGGTAGACATCATCTTCCGAGATTCCAATTTTTGGCAATCTCCAATATGGTCGTGGAATCTGGGCACGCGAATCTTTCGTTTCCGTTGCCATGCACTTACCAATTGCCACGCATGTCTACCATTCATTCGCGTTATAATAACGCTGCCCGATCACGCAATTATGTAGCTTATTTATATATTAATAACGCGAGACAATTTCTGAACCCTATTGAGTAGCAAGTCTCCCTGCTTCACCATCGCCTGATACTGCCAATTCTTGCTGTCTGGCCGATTGGTCTCGACTACACCACCCACACGATCGACCTTACAATGCAACCGACCTGCTGCGATGAATCGAGAGAGTTCCCTAAAATTCATGGAATATTTTAGAATTGTAAAACAAATTACAATTTTTTTCCTGACACCGGTTCAATTACAAATATTATACTTACTGGTCTACGTAATCAACTGTTACGCCAAAAGCCTCTGCCATATATTGGAGTGTTAAGGACCGATAAGATTCGAGAAGCTGAGTGTAAGCCAAAATTCGCATTTCCCTTACATAGTAGCGATAATGTGGATGTACCAAGTAATCTCTGCGCAGTAAGCCCTCCACATGTGCTACAAATTAAGACAAGAGTATCAGTAGTTAATTACCACAACGGTATGTAAATACCTCACTTTTCAGATGCAGTGAAATACTTACCAAGATTCTTAAAAAACTCTGCGTAGTGACAATTGTACAATGAGAACAGATAATCCTTCACATCTGGATTGGTGTGAA
Source organism: Calameuta idolon (assembly GCA_030142285.1). Taxonomy (NCBI): domain Eukaryota; kingdom Metazoa; phylum Arthropoda; class Insecta; order Hymenoptera; family Cephidae; genus Calameuta; species Calameuta idolon. Next base: position 471,530 of record JARQSV010000481.1, on the reverse strand, counting down.
GAACTTCCAAAATTTCTGAACCTTTAATAATTTTATCGCGCAGCTCGTTTCGTGGTAAACTGATCATACTCAAATATACTGTGTATCTTACAAAAGTATTGTAATCCATAAGTTCGTAACTTGTAAAGGTACTGATAGTATCCAGGAAAAAATTGGCTGCCTCTTTGAAGTCGCGAACCGCTATACAGTACGTTCCTTGGTATACCTTTAGACGATTTCGTCTATCCCAGTCTCCTCCTTCCTCGATAAGACTACATGGCCAAAAGATTATTATATTCAACGAGGGATATTATTGTTCTCGATAGTAAACGTTATAAATAATTAATTCTCGAACCTCTTAGCTTTGTCAATGTTTCTGGTAATGTGGTCATGGTCCATGTAGAACAAACCAATCCGAATATTATGAAAAACAATGTCCAGTCTATGTCCCAGCGAAACTGTTTTGTCATAAGTCTTTCTGAATGCCGTTATTGCTCCTTCTTTATCTCCGATGCGGCAAAGGTGTTCAGACTTTTTAAGATTTGCTTCGCGAACCTCCATTTCTCCTAAATTTTTTTCCGCATCTTCAATTGTATCATCGAGTTCCTTCAACTGCTCCTGATTGCGTGCCTTCATCTTCGACAAAAGAACCTCATCTATTGGCCAGGATAAATCTCTGCACACCTCTTCGTAGAATGGTGCCATGTCTACGTTTGATAAAACAAATAACCATCGTCAGGATCTATCCAGTAACTAACGTGCAGTGCCTCAGTGACAGATGCAAAACATTAAAATGCTACTCCTATTAATAATTAATATAACAAGCAATTTTCTTGGCAGCTAAGGTTACTCTGTCTCATAAAAAATCTATTCTCTTGTTATAAAATAAATTGAATTTTTTACAGCAAGTCACTGTTTAGTTACTACTAATTACAGGTATTATTATAATTTTGACTGATTCTCAAAAGAAAATTGCAATTCATCTTACTCTCGGCTTTGATGGCATCAAGGAGCTTCGTCTTAAGAACTGGATCATCCTTGTATTCCGGAAGACTAAGTAAAAACTTAGTCTGAGCAAGTTCAAGATTTGGATTCTTTTCTAATCCCTCTTCCTCTAAATTTTCCAGCGGCATTGTAATGTTTTCCGCTTCCGAAATAAATATTTGAGAATAAAGGTTAAGACCGGACGACGACAAAGAGTCATGCAGGACTGAAAGTCATTCGTTGTGCCTGTAACCTGGCGTCGCCGCCAGCTGGCTCTGCCGTCGCCAAATACATAGTCGGGTAACCTATAATCAGGGGTTCGGCAATCGTCCAACGGAAAGAACCAATCAGAGCACGACCCGACGACAACCAACCAATAAGCGCAGTGTCGCTAGACGATCACAGCGTTACGGCAATATGCGGGAATGCAAAGACCCCAAACAAAGTGCTATAACTACGTTCACACGTACGGGTTTTAGAAAGGATAAAACAATCACGTGTAAGGATTTAATAAGAATAAACGAACATGACAGCTTAATACTTTCTAAAACCCGTGCGTGTAAACGTAGTCAATGATTACCCGCTACGTCAGTGGCTTAGTTTCCACTGTGCAGAGTTCGAACAGAGTTAACCAATCTCGTACAGGAGTTGAATGGAATCGACCAATGAGGCTGCTTGACTCTGTTTAAATTCTCACGAAGGAAACTAAGCCACTGATAAAGCGAGCCCAGCCTAAAAGAATTTGTGTCTTTGCCTGACAGCTGTCATAAAGTTCGTTTCAAGTCCAAAGTCAAGCGTACGTGTAATTGAAAAGCGCCCAAAGTTGATTCATTGCTTCTAATAAAAACATTCTCTTAGAACCAGCCGACAAAATCCTTCTGATCTGAACTATGAGACCCGCAAATATGTACCACGAAATTACGAGATCTTCGTACGATTAGCTTCATCGAGCCCTAACACCCGAAAGTCGTAGAGAATCTAAGTGTAGAAGTTAAGGGTGACGACAGTCCTAAAGTTCTAAATAGTCTCATGAATCAATTACAGATGTCGCTGTAAGCCATCAAGGAATCGTTAATTATGGAATTAACGCGACTTGCAGTGTTCAATTAGGTCTCTTGGGTCTCATAGGAAGGTACGACGCGATGTTATATCTATTCTAGTACAGATGGAGAAACGTCTGTCGGACGATAACCTCAAATAATTCCATGAACAGCCCAGCAATAGACCTCGGAATTGAGAGCAATAGAAAAGCATGCCTGTCCTAACAAAAAGAATGTCCATAAGCTTAGCATAGCTTAGACAGATACGCGTCCAAGACATAAAATCCAGCATTTCATGACTCAAGTGTACCTGTCGGTAATTTCTTTCAAGAAAGTGCAACTCATCGACCAAAACGAGATCGATCGGATCGTTAAGCGGAAGGTCGCTACGTGCAAGGAGACTCAATCGATCACTAATTTTCTAATAATGATCGTCGAGTCCTGAATTTCTCAACGAACAATTAACATTCACGACATCTATACTTTATTTCTCAATGAAACCGGAATGGACTTTTGGAAAACATTTACTAAGTTGTCGGTTTTCATTAATTTACTTGGTTGAGGCCGATGAAACGAAAGAAACATATAGTGTATCGTATGTATATACATATATATACACGCGCGCACGTACACACAGATGCATTAAAATTCATGCCGGCGTGTGCGTGTGCGTGCGTGTCCGCGCGTACGTGAGGGCGCGTGTGTGCGTGTACACGTACGTACGCGTGGGCAGTCGCAGGCCGCGTACGTACAACGAATACATATACACGCACACACACATCACTTTACATACGTAGACATTAGTTACTATATCAACGACTTCATCTATACCCTGTGCATCTTCTTCTTAATGTCTCGACACGTACTATAATGTGATTACTCGATAAACATTATTCGTGTTACGGCTATTCGACACAATATATGTATTTATATTTTATGTATAATGTCAATCGGCTTTTGTCTTTCTTCCTCCCGTCCTTCCTCGTCGCACATAGTCTCTCTCTCTCTCTCTTGCTCTCTACTCCTCTCTCTCTCACACACACACAGCACCCTCTATACCCTCCTCGACGACTGTTCTCTTCCTCCTTTTCTATGTATAATATGTATAATAATGTATAATAATGCCGACATAGCATTTTACAGCGTTAATATAGCGATACAGGATTGATTATGCCATACGTTAATTGATAAACGCAGTAACGTTAAAAATACAAAATATTATAGAATATGATACTGACATAAAGTAACGTAGCGTGACAATATTTACGGCATTATCCATGATCAATAACGATAAATAATAATTACCATCAAATTCGAAAAATGAGCTCGAGTCTCCAAGTATCGCGGGTTCAACAATTGATAACGTTGGAGTTTAATGCCGACAGCGCGGTGGGTCCGTTTTTAAGTTTTAAAGAAAAAAAAAAAACCTATGAGAATTACGATATGGCGCGGCGACGTCGACACTGACGACGATAATTATTACGATAATGACAATAACAATAATAACAACAGCAACAACAGTGACGATGATGGCAACAATGTTGTAGTCAGAGAGTAAGGAGCGGCAAGAATGATGGAAAGAAAAAAAAAATATTAAGGAAAGTCATGTTGGTTTTTTTTTCCTTTTTAAATGGGGGGAAAAAAAGAAAGGAAAAACTATTTTCTCTTTGCGAGGAACACCGGGTGGCTGCGCGACACTTATTCGGCACGCGGCGGATCCTGTTGGCCAATTTTCAACATTACTTTCTTCCCTTTACGATCAGGAACGAGACGCTGTCCTTTCGTGATTAATAATAAAAACAATTGTCTATCAGTCCCATTATGCAGACGGCCGAGCTTTAAACTTCAGATGCTTTTCAGTCACTCGATTCGACCTTTCGTCCCATTGTCATTGTCATTGCCATCGTTCTGTTCCGACGATCGTTCGCGAGATCGATCGGTAAAGAAATTCGGCAGCAGCATCGAAAATTTGCGATCTCTTCGTTTTTAAAATTAATCCGTCAGTTTCACGAATCAACGATAAGTACAAACGAAGCAGAGCGATTCAAGGAAATGGCAATTAAAGAAGAAAGAAAAGAAAGAAAAAAAGAAAAGAACCAGACAGAAATGACATGATTGGGAGGAAGGGAAGGAGAATCGATCTCACAATCGTGAGAATAACACCGCCAAATACATAAATCCCTAGCATGTAAAAATACGTAGAAAAGAGCCTTCCTGCGGGAATCATCCAAACGCATTAATCTTACATTGACTATCATACGCCGTCGTAGGCAAGGTCAAGTGGTGGTCTATGGTGATGATGGTGATGGTGGTGAGGACTCGGAAGGTACGGCGGCGTCGGCGTCGGCGTCAAATTTCCCGCGGCGTATCCAGAATAATTTGCGCTCGGTACGTGAATCCCGTTCACACCAACACCGACGCCAATACCGATGCCGATGCCAATACCGCCGTTCCCCGACGTCGTCGGACTCTGACTCGTGGACGCGGCGACCGACATGGACAACGTCCCGACCGACGTGGAAGCCGGCGCCGATGCGGAGACTGATACGACACCGGGTCCTGGACCCGAGGACGGTGGCGGTGGCGGCGGGACTCCGTACGGCTCGAAAGAACTCGGATACGAGCTGTTGTAAGGATAAGGATTAGCCATGTGACCCAGGGACGGATGCATCCCCGGGGGAATACCGCTCATACCGCTCATACCGTTCATACCACTCATACTGCTCATACCGGCGATGCCAGGCATACCAGTCATGCTGGCCATACCGGCCATACCGCCCATACCGTAAGTACGTTGCATTAAAGTGGACTCCAGACTGCCAAAGAGGTATCCGTTCGTCGAAGCCATTGGCACCGGGTAATGGGGCCCGGCTATAAGATTTGGATACGAATTTCCTGGATGCGTGTGATTCATACTCGGAGTGTAGTTGCTCGATGCGAGATTTTCCACGGTGTAGGACTTGCTATGTTGTTGCTGTTGCTGCTGCTGTTGTTGTTGTTGCTGCTGCTGCTGTTGTTGTTGCTGCTGCTGCTGCTGTTGCTGATGATGATGATGCGCATGATGATGGTGATGCTGATGATGGTGCTGCTGTTGGTGTTGAGACTCCGTGTGGATATGATGCCGGGAATTGACACCGTAAAGGGAATTATAGCTATCAGCTGGATTTGTATGATGTAAAGAACCGGGATAAATTGGACCGGCGGACGACAGCGGTGGACTGTAGTTCGACATGTTGCCGCCAGGAAAACCAGACAGATAGCTCGACTGATGAGTCTCCAGTTTGTCGGCCATCGACTCTTCCGATATGCCGGCGTGAGACATGTGTCTCTGGGTGACACTTACGCCGATGCCAACGCCTACGCTACCCGGAGTGCCTGCGCCTGCGCCGCCATCCGCTATACTTGGTATCTGATCAACCAAGGACTCGAGGTCGCTGAGACTCTTCGAAGCAACGTCTTGTCCGGAGTTCCTCTTGATGTTGTATTGCTCGTGAGAATCGTGAGGCGACATGGAGCTGTGCGTCGGCGTGTGAGAATGAGCGTGTGGCGAAGTCTGATGCGAATGATTCTCTACCGCGACTTTGGCTGTTGCTTGATGTGAATGCGCGCTTAGTTGAGAATGGGAATGGGAATGGGAATGGCCCAGAGATTGGGATTCTGGAAGCGTATGAGGATGAGGATGGGAATGAGATAACGAATGAGAATGTGTAGCCTCGTTGCTCTGCTGCTCGTGGTAGCTCATGTAGCTCGCGTAGTTCGCACCGGGACTGTTCTCGCTGGCGGCACCCGTTGTCACACTCGTACCGCCGTCTGTTGTCGTACCGTGATTATAGCCTCGATGCTCGGCACTCAAATTCTGTTGAGATATGCTCGTTGGAAGTTCGAAGTCAGGATGTTCGACACTGGGTGACGTAAGAGGGGATGGCTCAAGATTGTTCTCCGAAGAAATCGCTGTATTTATTTCGGACGAGAGATCCGAATGTGTAAACGAGAGCGACATAGACTTGGGACTTTGGCTGTAATGTTGAAGGTGAACAGGACTCTGTTTTGCACTGAGGCTGTACGGGCTGTCGTTTAAGGCCTGCGCAAAGAATCCAGAATCACTGAGAGACTGCGAGTAAGGTGCCATATGTGGAAAGGTCTTTGGCGGAGACATCAATGGTGGTGAGAAACAACTTGGAATATTCTGACTGCCATATCCTTCACTCAACTGGTGATTAATTGACTGTTGTTGCTGTTGCTGCTGCTGCTGTTGATGATGCTGATGATGTTGATGATGTTGATGATGATTTTGTTGTTGTTGTTGTTGCTGGTGCTGCTGCTGCTGCTGTTCATTTTCACGTGCCTCCCGCTCCTGCTGCTTCTGCTGTTGATGTATTTTCTTGGGACGCCCACGACGTTTCTTTATGACCTCGCCATTGGCATCAAGTTTCTCAGGGTCAGGGATCGGCTGTTCATCAGGATTTTTAATCTTCTTGGGGCGACCTCTTTTCTTCTTACCCGGTACAAGTCCTGGCTCCTGTTTCACAATGACTGCGCTACTTAATTCAGTTATTCTATTGTCAGGATCGGAACAAAGTTCATCACTGAAGACAGGCTTCTTGTCTTCGATTACATCCTGCTCTTTTTTTTTTAACTTGGAGTCGGCAAAAACAATGTCCGATTCGTCAAGATGTGATATAGTACCATTAAGATAGTCTCTAAACTTCTTCAGAGCTGCATAATATGGCACTTTGTCAGCAGCTCGAGGCAATTGAGCACATCGTGCACTGCTCGATGGCATTACCCACATATACTGAAAATAGATGAAGAAAAGAAGAGAATATAATTTACAGTGACATTGTTAAATTGTCATTAAATAAATCACTCACAGTATTTGTACCCTCCACAAGATTCGGTTGCCTTCCAAATCCAAATTCTTTTTTTCCAGAGAATACCTCATAAATGAGCTTCCCGTTGAAAACTGCAATTTTTGGTTTATATTTCCTCAATTTTTCCAGTAGTATATGGCTACCTGAAACATAAAAAAATATAAAAAATAATCGCAAAATAATGAGAATATCGTTATTTCGAAAACCTTTTAGATCAATGGTATTTTTTGAAATTTACCGGTACCGCGAGGATGGCTGTCTCTCCCATATACATTCCGATAAACAAAAACACAATGATGCTTGTAGTATTCGCAATGAATTTTTCAAAGGATCCTAAGATGTTCGACACGATGACAAACTTTTCTGTCCACTACTCATCCTAATACAAACTAATCGATTGTCAGTTCTAATGCCACGTTATATTTACACTGTGCAAAATTCGAACTGTCGGGGTACAACTTCCATGAGGTTAAAAGACTGTTCTTTTTCTTTTGTAAAATCTTATGCATAGTTTTGCGGTACGAAATAAATACTAGGCATTAAAAAACTATTGTAAATGAAAATGATACAAGTACCTATTGATCAATAAAACGTAACAGCACTGGAGAATCGGCCAAACATTACTCCGACAGAATAACCAGAAAATGAAAACCCAGTTCGTAAGTCCATTGGTCGAAACACATTAGAGACAATTCCAATAACCTGCAGACGACGCCGTAAACTGTGTCCCCCTTCTCAGAGTCCCCGCAGCTTTGTCGAACGGGACCGTCCGAATGGAATACCGGAATCCTCATTGGGCCAAATTCTTCGCGACGAGAAACTTTGACCAATGAGGAGTTTGGATTTTCCAAGTTTTCCGACTAGTGCGAGCAATACGACCGACCTGGTCAGGCAGCTTCTTAACTAGCTCAACGAAAAAGGGAGCTTTGGTTGAAGAAAGCGCAAAGAGTTCGCAAACACTGTTAAGTACAATATAACTGAGTATCTCTGCAAGTTTTTACGAAAGCTCCATGCTGTTTTGAGTGGTGAACGAATCTCTGAAAGATCAATGCGAGTTTATCCTTTTTTTTCATGGCAAGAACTAACCCTGTATTCCATTTTTTAATAACCGTGAGGTAAGTAACAATTGCTCTTACTACTGCCTTCGTAGATGTAGAAAATGTCGCTTTGTTACGCAAGACGTTCTAAAAATTACTGAATTTTCGTATACAGCTTCACGTATCAGTTCGTGTCGATGTTCTGTCGTACACAGTATTTCGTGTTCTGCTCGGTTCGCATTGTCGTAGTTCATTGTTTAAACTTTAGGAAACAAATGAACCGATCAAACGGCAATCGATCCCCATGATTTACTAGTAATTCGCTCGTCACTTCCTCAAAGAATTCCGCAAAGTTTGCAACGACGGTAACTCAGACAATGATCGAGCGTGAGAGGTTACGGTCGATCATCCGATTGTGAACTAAATCCATATCTGGCAGTCAGTCCCATCAGAGAGGAAGTGACGTATGAGCATAAAATTTTCATTCGGATTGAAATTGTGGACATTTTTCTTTTACATAGGATGCGTTCGAATAACTCTACCAGAGTGCAATTTCGCTAATAAAGAACGGTTAAGAAACCTAAGAACGTAAATATCGGTACGAACAGGTTTCGTCACGAAAAATAATTCTCCGAATAGTGCGCGGTCGCATCTTATGAATTGGCCGTTACAAAGAAAAGTAATTTACACGGACAGAAAACTTTGAAACTGAAAGTGCTCGATATTTTAAAACGCTACGTACAGGTCTATCCACACCCCATGATTTCTCATGTAAATATTAACATAAAAAAATTGCGCACCGACGCAGCTAACACAGACGACCAGTGAGCATTCATGTTTTAAAATTGATTATGGACAAAAGGCTAAGTTCAAGGAACTTCTGTACAGTAGGACAATGATTACGAAATTGTTAGTGGCCAAAACCATAAATACGTATTAATTAATATAAGAGTGGTCGGACTGTAGTTTTACCGACACGCAGTACGTACCTTCCTTAATTTCTTTTCTCGTGAGATCCGCACTTCCTTTGGTGGCGCGAGCGACCATGTTCGTAAAGCCAATGCCGAGTCTCAGAAGTTTATAGTCGTCATCGGCCGTCAGTGGTTCTGGCGTGAGTCCACTCAAGTGTAAACATTTCCCTAAAAGCAACAATTCGACTCAACATGTTGTCCAATTACCACGATCAATAATAATTAATTAATTTATTAGCCCGGTCTCCCCCTCCCCTCCCTTTCGCTCTCAGCCATATAAATCGTCATCCTCGTAACACTGAAATCTTTCGTTCCGAGTGCACATTGGTCGAATCTTTGCAAAAAAGATGCAGGCTGCATGTGGAGCGCGTCGGGAGTAGCCGACAGGTGAAAATCGATACTACCTGGTGACTCGGTAGTCGTCAGTGCTATAAAAGCCGTGAGCCCGCACAGAAAAATCAATTTTCACTTGGGGGTTATAACGATTTCAGTGACACCTTTTTTTGGCTCTTTTACGAACACCAATCGTTTACCCCTCTATTCGTTATTTTCTAAGTTGATGATCATCTCGTTTCTTTCTATCCCATAGAATCGCGCGCGCGCACTCTCTCTCTCTCTCTCTCTCTCTCTCTCTCTCTCTCTCTCTCTCTCTCTCTCTCTCTCTCTCTCTCTCT
>JARQSV010000481.1:430327-447498 GCA_030142285.1 Calameuta idolon | reverse complement strand
GAAGACTCGTCTTGTCTCTCAAGAAGTTTCAATTGATTCCGAAAGTTGTCTCCGGCGAATGCGCAACTGCCAACTCGATTCCCTATCGGGTATCCTTCCTCTCGAGTGATCGCAGTCCTCGGGAGTCTCTGGGCCTAGAGGCGATACAGCCAGATACGCTAGAGTCACGTTAATTCGGTTTTCCCATGAACGATCGCAAGATTTATGCTACGATCGCACAGGAGGACACGGACGTAAATAGTTTAAAGGCGGATACCCATCGACGCTTACGGTCTTACCTGGCCAATCGACGCTTCTTCGGATGTCCCACTTGGTTTTCGAGGACAAGGAAAAAGGAATGGCCAACGTGAAAAGTTTTGGTGCATAAGTGTAGCAGAGACAGCTGACCCGTTGAGTGGTGCAGAAAGCCGAAAGGCGGCAACAATGTTATCGATGTTAAAAGAGGGAACGACTCATCTCCCGTCCGATCGAAATAATCGATTCGCTATGCCTACGCAATGTACACTGTCGGTTGCAGATCGACAGATCGAGCTCTCGAAAATCCTGGCCCGGAAGCTCCGTTTGGTCGGTGGTGTGTGCAGTCGAGTTGGGTCTGATCAAGGACGGCAGCCATCGGCGCACGTTTTCCTTCCTCGACGAGAGCTTCAAGGAGACCAGCAGCAAGATCAGCAGCTCCGGGAGCACCTGGACCCGCGACTTTACCGAAAATAATAATGCAGGCACTGCTGTCATCGAGACTACGAGGAACTCGATCGAAGTCCAAGATGAAGAGTGGGGACCACCGGACACGGCCTGGTCTGCCGAAGAGAGTCCTCAGGGGGAACCGGAAGTCTTGACGCAGTGCGAGAGGATTGCCGAATTAAGGAAGGCCGATAACGAAGCTGAACGGAGAAGAGGAAGTAGGCCGAAGGAGACTGAAGACTTACGAGTGATCCCGACCGGAGGAGACAGAGTTTCAAGGAGAAGAAAGTCGGAGAAGAAAGTCAAGAGGACCTCCCGTTCGAGAAAGACGCGTACCGCAACCCGGCAGACCGTCGAAGAATCAAACGAGCGAATCGCTGAAGGATCCGGCGGCAAGAAACAGGACAGGCAGAAAGGAGAAACGGGAGAATCAGTTGGCGATGGACACAAAGGAGAGATCGTATCTTGGGAGAAGCCGGAAGGCGGTGGGAAGATTTCGAAGAGAACTGCTCCGAAAGATAGTGACCGGCCAGGAGCACGTGGGCCAAGACGGTCATCAAGCGTCGTGGCACTAGCAAAGAGGAGGAGCGGGTTAGCGTCGACTCGGATGGAAATAGAGAATCGGGAAGGGATAATTGGAAATGAAGAATACGAAGGGAGGCCACTAACTAGAGGTCAAATGAAAAATGTCCTACGAATCGAGAAGCCGTGCTCTTCGGTCGCTGGGGCGACGTCTGGGGTCGGCAGACTGATCTGGGGCTACTGCATGGGATGGTGGCCAGGTAAGTTCCCGATTGTTCTAGAAACACCTGGAAACTTTCTTGACGCATGCATTAAGCTCCGTCGAAGGATCCTTCGATCGAATCTCTCTCTGCACTCTTAGCTCTGATCGTCGACGCTGATCACGTGGGCATGACTGCCACGCCCGACAAGCTTTGGGTCTACTGGATCGGCGAGTCGCGAATTTCAGAGGTAATACGTCTCCCGTGCTCTCTCACTCTGTCCTACTTACGTTTCATCGTTGGCAAGCGTCACTCTTGTCTCTGTCGCAGCTCAGGGTCAAGTCGCAGGTGGAACCGTTCTCGCAGAACCTTAAGTCCCGACTGATGGATCATCTGCGCGACAAGGCAGCTACGAAAGCCAGAATGATCGCATCCGTCGCCACACTTAAGGTTTCTCCAGTTAAATCATATTACGTTTTTTTTTCCCTTTCTTCGTTCATTAATCGCTGATCTCCCTGCACTGTCCTTAGCTACTTGCCGAAAGACTGAAGATCCTCTTGACAAAACCTTACAGCAGCTGGGCAGAAAGAGAACTGGCACCGTTGAACCCGAGCGAATGTAAGTAGAGCAGTAACGTCGCAGCCATCGCTCAGCGCCAGCCTGCGAACATTTCGTGTGTTCGAAAATTCGATAAAATTTGTCATCGGACGTAACGAACGTTTGCAGTAAACGGAATGATCTTCTATCCGTATCCCTGCGACGTGAAGGAAAATCTGGAAAATTTGCGCAAGGAAAACATCAGAGCCAACGAGGCTCATCTCCTCGAGGCGAAGAAGAAGAAGGCGAAGAAGGAGCAGCAGCAGCAGCAAATCATTTCAACCGGTAATATCGGCCTCGGAAACTTTTGGCAAGTTTCCGGTTCCTCTTGATTCTCAAAGCTTCCTGCTCTGCTGACCTCTGTGCGTAGCCTCGCCGAAGGAGAATCAGCCGCAGAAGAGCACCTCAGCCACTGGTAAAATCCCTTCGACGGCAGCGACTGCGACCGTCCACCGCCCGGAGGAACATCTTGCTCTGGTGGATCAAAAGCCCGGGGTCATAGCCTGGGCAAAGATATCCGGGCACGCATGGTGGCCAGGTATCCGGAAATAAAAAAACTCTAAGGACAACGCATGACCCGTTAACGTTCGAACACTAAGGACCCGTTGACACGTTTCGCTTACAGCAATGATAGTAGATCATCGGGACGCCGGTATGGATGAACCTAATTTCGGCTGCCAGTGGATCATCTGGTACGGTGACTACAAACTGTCTCAGGTGAGGAGAGTCTCTAGACCCTGCCCAATCGTTGAATTATTATTTTTTCACTGTTATTGATTGCAGGTCAATCATCGAGACTTTTTGGCATTCGACATGGGCTTCGAAAGGGTTCGCGAGTACACGGTCCAGGCCAAGAGAGTCTCCTACGTGGCCGGGGTCCTCGATGCGTCAAAGGTAAGGCGGCACTGGGCTACTCCGAGATCAGTCCGAGCGTACATCCTGCGCTGACCTCCTTCAATCCGGATGGTTTCTTATTCGCCTCATCAAGGACTACTGCTCGCGACTTGGTTACAAGACTGACCACTGGAAGCTGACCGATGCACTGGGATGGTTCTCTCGAATAACTTCCCAATCGAAGTGCCGAAGGGACAGCGAGGCTGCTGACGCTTTGCCCGGAATTACGGGACTTAACGAAGATCATCTAAAATATACGGAACGAATTCTCAATAAGCTACGTGAATTCAAGGGAGACCGTAAGGTCGCCGCGTTGCGCGAGCGCGCCATCGAAAGGTCAGGTAAGCAGGGACGCAGCCTCTGGTCCAGGAAGTCCCTGGAACACGCGTTCGTTTCACTATATTGGAACCAGTGATCTTTACTTATTGTTCCTAAATTCTTGCTTCCCCGTCTCCAAATCGTTATCCTTCCTAGGTCTAGCCAGGGAAGAAGTGGACGCTGCGGAACTGCTCAAACGGTCCTGTCTCGTGTGCTTAGAGATCCTTGGAGAGACCAATTGCCAGGAACATCCCTTTTTCGAAGGATCTGTATGCGACGAATGTATGGTAAGACTCTCATCGTGTTGTCGTGACAACGCGAAACAGTCCCCAGCACCGAGGACCTAATTGGAATCAGGTTATCTTATCACTTTTGCAGGAGCTTTATAAGCCATCCATGTTTGCCTACGGCGATGACGGGAAGTGTGTAAGTCTTTGTCTCTTTGTCAGCGTCCTCGCGCGGCTCCGCTTCTTCTCGAGCGGCACCCGTTAAATTTTCTGGCCGAACGAAGCGAACGACCAATTATCAATCGGCAGTTATAACATTGTACATTTTCTTCTTCAGTTTTTTTGCACCCTGTGCGCGGGTACCGACACGGTTGTCATGTGCGACTCGTACGACTGTCCCAGGTAAGAGGTTCGATTCTGTCTTCGAGCAAGTACTCGAGTCATTTGTCAATGCGACTGGGCTCTTACGTGTACAGGGTTTACTGCACAGCGTGCTTGAAATACTTGATAAGCCCGCACACCTACAGAGCGATTCTCCTGGAAGACCCCTGGCTCTGCTTCCTCTGCAAGAACGATGCGAGACTCCCTGCCGATGGGTTCTTAAAGTTCCGCTGCGACTGGAAGGAGAGGATCCTCCGACTATTTCGTAAAAATGATGAATCCCGCTCCTGGGACCGGCCTCCCTTCCTCGACACAGCCCGCAGAAAGATGCGCGTCTTGTCCCTCTTCGATGGTTTAAGTACCGGTACGTCGCAGGAGCCATCGGTTTTCTCTATTTCCAATTTCACTGAACACCATCATTTTTAATCGACCCCAACGTCGTCTCTATCTTATGGCTATGCGCCTCTAATCTTCAGTCACGTCTCATTGACCCCGCTGATGTACACACGATCATTGAACGACCTTAAATTTCAGGACTACTTGTGCTCAGGAAACTGGGCATCGAGATAGAGTGCTATTACGCAAGTGAGATTGATCCCGATGCAGAGGCTGTCAGTGTTGCCCATTTCGGAGACAGAGTCACTCGTCTAGGGGACGTCAGGAACATCACGAGAAAAACAATCGATGAAATCGGACCTATCGATTTACTAATCGGCGGATCTCCATGCAACGACCTCAGTCTCGCCAATCCTCATCGATTAGGACTGCACGGTAAAATTGTCACAGTAAAGTCACATCTGTACTCTGCATGCGTAACCGTGTCTATTGTATTGGTACCGTACGTGGAAGAGGAAATTGACCTATTCACGATTGACTCTTGCAGATCCCAAAGGGACCGGTATACTCTTCTTCGAATACTGCCGCGTTTTGAAATTACTAAACGAGACGAACGGCGATCGCCATTACTTTTGGCTCTTTGAGAACGTCGCGTCAATGCCGAGCAAATACAGACTGGAAATTAACGCGTAAGTCGGTGACTCCGTCCTGTCTCTTTTTTAGACTCGGTCCTCAAATCGCAACGCATTCGTTTTCCATAGGCATCTCGGCCGGGAACCCGACTTCGTAGACTCGGCAGACTTCTCTGCTCAGCACAGGCCCAGGCTCTACTGGAGCAACCTGCCGATCGTCTCGCAGCACTCGCTCGACACCCAGGACCTCCAGGACGTGCTGACGCCAAACTGTAATCGACAGGCTCTCGTTAAGAAAATTCAAACCGTCACGACGAGAGTGAACTCTCTGAAGCAAGGTAGCGGTCATCGTGATTCGCGTATCACTCTATGACATTTGGCAGTTGTTTTTCCATCCGCATCTCGATTGCGCAGGTAAGGCGCTTTGCAAGCCGGTGCTGATGAACGACAGGGAGGATTCGATCTGGATAACTGAGCTCGAGGAGATATTTGGTTTTCCACGACATTTCACAGACGTGAAGAACTTGTCGGTTACGAAACGGCAGAAGTTGATTGGGAAATCTTGGAGCGTGCAAACCCTCACCGCCATTTTACGTCCACTACGCTACTTCTTCGAAATCACGGAAATCGAACCATAGCAGATACATAATCACGCACGCAGAGGAAATAAAAGTCTTGTTCTTTTTCTTGCGAATCCGGATTCTTTACTCGTGGTCCAGATGATCTCCTCAATCCTGAACATTTTTCACGCGAAACCACGATTCTCTCTACATCTCATCTATCTTCCTTCGTGGTCACGGCGGATCTTAAGGAGGATCTGCTCTTCTGACTTATGCGAAATAGTCCTCTGCGTGGCTCACGGCTCGTTGGCAACTCGTCTTGTCCTCCAGCGACGTAAGGTGTCCTGACGCAGTCCTCGAATCGAATCATCGCCATGGGAACAGTGCTAGAGCCCACGAGGCAATTGACGAATTGCAGGAGATGCGCAGAAAGAGGAGAGTTCAGGTAAATCTCTTCGCGTCCCATGTCAATTCCACGTATCACACCTGCCGTTAATGAGTAAAATAAACAATGACAGTCCAAAGTCGACGAACGGTTAACGAATTGAGAATAAACAAAAAAATTTCAATAGGAATAAAAACAAGACTTAACAATCTTAGTAATGTAATAGTCTCACTAACCAAATCCATAACAGGTTGCCAGAGGCGCCCTCATTAGCGCATTGGGGTAACCCGAATCACTCCGTCCTGGAAGTTCCTTGTCTACGTCAACGCCGCACAAAGCGACGATATTACCATTAATTGCGGCTAAAATATGCGACGGCGGCACGACGAGTCGCGTCAACGAAATGCTCACTGAGGCGAAGGGCACCCTGACACAAATAACGATCATCAATTCGTTAACTTCTTGATCCGTTGCACAAGTAAATATATTATCAGTATTTCTAATCCAGCTAAAAGCATGAGATACTGACGTGTACGGTGGCGTGTCGTTGATCGAAATGCACTTCAATGGATGCTTCTCATAAAATCTGCAAGAAAGTCCAATTGCAAGTCTAAATGCATTCACTGAGAGGGCGTGAAATTGAAAGTTTACTTTAGAGACTTCTCCTGCGGCGTCTGCAGAATCTGCGCCAAATACGCCAGCATCGCGACGTCTCGCTGTTGATGCGGTTCCATCTCCCACGAATCCCCAATGGAGCTTCCTTCTCGCGACTCGGCTTGCGACTCCACGACATGCAGTTCATATCGAAGGGGTTTCCGATGGGGCTCTTCATCTTCAAGCTTCCCATCGATCCACGAATGACTCTGAAAGACAGGTACAGTCTTTGCTGACGCTTGTAATTCAATCGCCATGAAACATCGAAATTTTATCAACCGTGTCTTGTACCTTGCGCCCGATAACATCGGCATACAGCAGAGAGTCGAAATTTCTTTTCGATCTTGTTGAAACGATTTGCACGACGTCACTCGGTCGAACTGATCTGATGATGCGAACAATTATGTCCCAGCCCAATCCCTTACAAAATCCCATGGTGTTCACGAGAATTGGAAGACCGGAGAGCTCCGGACACTTGTTCAATTGATAAAGGAGCTTCTCCACAGCTTCGAGATAACGCGAAACACAACGAACGACGTTCACCTCACCGACGTACAGCTGATAGAATGGTGTACGCAAATGACTGAAATTCGGCCCGATCAAAGGTTCCTCTAGCACGTTCAAAGAGACGCATCCTGCAGGTGTACATTCTGCCTGGCCAGGATCCAAATCCAATAAAACGACCGCCCTTCTTTCCGGAAGCAGCTTGTTCACTAGATAGCGCACCGTTGTTGACTTTCCCACGCCTTTGCCACCAACTACCATGCCGCAAGTTCTGTATCCAGATTGTAAGCGATTTATCAATTTAGCGGCTAGGTCGTTCTCCCATCTTAATCCAGCTTCTTCGTGCAAATGGAAAGAAGCCTGCAGTACTAGCTCTGCTTTTCTTTGATTACTCAATGAATAACTTTTTTGAGGATCTTCCACAGTTGGAAATAGTTTGAATGGACACGATGAACTTAGGAACCTTGTCAGTTTATTTTCCAAGTTTTCCATCAAAACTAACGAACCTTCCCATTGATATTCGTTGATATCCCTCTCTAATGAGCTTGCGACAATATTATCGATGCCTTCTGTCTCAAGTAATTTGCCAATATTAGCCGCAGTGCTTTGTGATTGTTGGTCAACAACTTCTATACCAACAAAATTATGTCCCCTTGGTGAATACACTTCGATTGGTATCGATGTTTTGCAAAGAGTTGAGCCACATATTTCTATTGCTCCGTGAATAATCTGAATCTTGAGTTTTCCAATAAACTTAAGCTTACATCCACGTTCTATAGCAATGAGTACTTTTTCTTTGGCAGTATAAAAGCGAACCTTTTTACTCAAAATACTATGCTCTGACAAAGGCCCTTCTTTTAACTGAAGATTGACTTTTTCTACCTGCTTATTCCTTTTATGATTAACTTCATCGTAATTATTGTAACTCATGTCATTTTGATTATCTTGCCAGATATTACAATGAGTTTGTAACTTATTTCTGCAAGTATTAGTCCATATTACATTACCTTGTTCCTCTACGGACACTGATACATTTTTATCAGACTTCACTAAGTTGCATGAAATATTATCATCCTCTTTTTCGGTCCTTGAATCCTCTATTGTTAGCGATATATTCTGTTCCGACAATGATACAGAATGTGTTGACTGTGCTTCAACAATTATTGGCATTCCAAGATTAGTCATTCTTCTTGATCGATTATAAGTGGTTGTTCGAAGTTTTGAACTACCCACAGCCCCATCGCATGGACGTTCTACTTGAGCGTTTTTGGTCTTCCGAGATCTTTCAAAACGCATGTCATTGCGTTTTGATTTACGAAATTTGCAATGACCAGTCTGTTCTGGCTGAATTAAAAATTTGGTGTCAACATTCGTCTCGCCAGGCAACTCATCGAATTCATTATATTTTCCTCTTGTGGTGTGCAGTAGTTTCCTGAGAAACAAAAGTCAAATATTTCTTGCATAATGACATTCATACATTTCTCGCAGTAGTATGAGAGTTATCAAAAACGATACACATGGATACAAGCACCAAATCAGATACAATTATATGTTTTGCTACCCTTGCGTACATTTAAAGGATAACCTAATCTAACCTAACCTAACTTAACAATCAAACAATGAAATGACTTACTCCGGACGTTTCTTATTTTTCTTACGACGAGTTTTTGACATAATCTTGACGGTTTGTTCCCTCCTGTACCCCGAATCGTTAATTTGGTACTTCA
This sequence comes from Calameuta idolon, assembly GCA_030142285.1. NCBI lineage: Eukaryota > Metazoa > Arthropoda > Insecta > Hymenoptera > Cephidae > Calameuta > Calameuta idolon. The sequence continues at coordinate 438,880 of JARQSV010000481.1, read as the reverse complement.
TACTTCGAAATGGGTAGACAAACACCACAACAAAACACGTGTGAGGCAGAAAAATACAAAACTCCGCCAGGGCGGCGGGGCGCGTTTAGAGGGGACTGCCGAGGTACATTGAGCCTATTTGTGATTGGTTACTATTGGGACCAAGTGCAGGGACGTAAAGCGCAAGGTAGTCTGTCGTTTCTTTATACGCACAAGGAGAACCAATCATCATAGCAAGGCAGGGTCCAGCTTCAATTTGATTGGTTAAACAGGGAACTTCTCCCCCTCATTTTGGCTTCACTTCCCCTGGCCCAAAATACTAGTTTATGCTTCATCCCTGTATTTCTGTATCTATGATAATACACGATATGTAATTTGCATATATTATCGGATGGTTCCGATTATTCCATAGAGGATAATTCGATGGAGCAAAAGGAGCACCAATCAACAGACAGTGGCATAATGAAAACAACCGTAATTTTCCGAAACCGACCGAAATTCCCAAAGTTCACCGAAGTTCAGTCGAACATATTCAAGGGGTATACACATGTATGTATAATGCGCACTGTAAATATTAAAAAAATTAAAAAAAGGGAGTTAAAAAAAGTACGTTTCAAAATCCACTGTCAGTACTATCAGTATCGTCGTTTGCCCTTCGAAGTGGGATGTAGCCGAGGATCTGGAAAGAAGATGAAGTCCTGTCTCTGTTTATCTGCATGCCAACTGAGTGAGAGACAACAATGCTCGTAAGAATGCTGCCAGTTAATTGAGCGAATTTTGAAATCAGTCTGGACTACGATTACGCGGCGTCCTGACACTTCAAGCTTAACGGGGGCATAAGGTACATGAAAGCGAATAAGGATTAAAAAGCAGAATTACACACGGTGGTCTTATTCCAATTTAGTCGCTGGGTATAAATTAAGCCAGTATTGGGGAAACGAATATTCTAGTCGCAACTGATGGCGATATCGGCAGCGCCCAGAGTTTAAAGAGGAAGAACCAATAACAAGCGAAAGTTGAATGGAATAAACTAATGAGGTTGGTTGACCCTCTTCGATCCTTGTATGATGTAAAAATCAGCTTAGATTGCACCGTGCGCCATGATAAGCGCGCATTAAGTCACCTACATTCGGATGAAGTGATTGAGCCATTCGATAGGAATGCTTTACTACGCGTTTCAACTGGTAGGTCCAAGCCAGTGTAAACTAGGCCATCAGGCATCATGAGCGCTCAGCGTAAGGCGGCAGCGTCGGCATTGCAGTCTGCGTCTTCGTGTCCGGTGGTGTCTGACAGACGTCATTTGCATGCAGCTACGTTCAAAAAATTTCCAGGCATTGGACAGTCGATTACAGATCAGAGGAAAGTACATACGTAGGTACTGTAATGACTGGCAGTAAAATCGACGTAATTTAATTGAAAGTGAGTAAGGCTAACTGAGAATCAAGAAACAATGGGGATCTAGCGCGAGTACGGGCCAGGGGAATGGATGGCGGGGAAGAAAGAGAGGAGAGAAAGAGAGAGAGACACCAAAAGCGGCGGTCGTCGGGCAGCAGCGACCAGTTGTCTTGGACTCTCGTGAACTTTCTTGGACAGTCTCAAAGGTGGCCAAGACCTGCGTTAATCAGTTAAGCCGAATTAGACCTACGGTTGTCTTTGATTCGACTTGTTGAATGTATTTACGAGTCGAGGGGAATTAAACTGAGTTAAACGTCGAGTGTCGAACCGAGGACGCTCCCCGACGCTCAGAGACGCTCGGGACGCTCCACGCCTTCGTGCATACGCCAATGCGAGCCTCGTCGCCACTGCTAGAAAATGGAGTTACCAGCAACGTATTGTTTGTGCGGGAATTCTTTCGACTCCGATCAATTTATGATTCAATGTGACATCTGCAAAGAGTGGTATCATGGTGGGTAAGTGTAACGATGGTACAAAGCAGAACCAGGACGAAATAAAAGACGACGCTCGAGTGCGATGTCCGAAAGAGTCTGTTGCAAATAGATATTAACGTTATTCGATCGAATATATTTCATGAGGAAGCTAACGGAAAAGGAAAGCATCGTAAGGATTCTGACGAGAAGGGAAAGAATCTAGAAACAGAGAAAAGTTTTTTCGTGCTTGCTACAGTTTGGTATTGCTTGCCGCTTCTTGCCACTGTCAGCGTCGACCAGCGCTTCATCAGCGACGAGGCTTTTCGTCTACTTACTTTGGCAATTTTAGAAATTCTCCTAACTTGGCTCTATCGCTGACTTGCACTCCAGCCACTCGAGTAACGCGTTGTAAATAGTTGGGCAGAGTTTTGACAATTGTGGTAATACATAGAGAATAATAGCATAACATAACCTTTTGCGGGAAAGTCGATTGAAGCGGCCTATGCGCGTCTTCGGGTAACCAAGGAGAATTAGTTATGTCAACGCCAGTATTCATTTCTATTCTTTTTCTCGAAGGTGTGTGGCTGTCAAGGATTACATGTCAATGGATTTGGACAAATATCACTGTCCACGTTGTGAGACTACATGCGGACCTTCCCTCTGTGAGTTGTTTTCTATTCAACTACAATAATTATTTGATTATATTTGATACATGCTGGTAATCTTTACATTGTTTGTTTTGTTCTCCTAGTGAAAATACGAATGAACTGGCATCGACATGATTACTTGGAGGCAAACGCAGACTCCAAACCTGTACAAACTGGCACTCCTCTCTTTATAAAAGAACTAAAGTCACGTCACTTTCCTAAAGCAGATGAAGTGGTTAGACACGTGAGAGGCCAACAACTGACGTTACAATATCTACAGAGCAACGGATTTGAAGCTCCGATCGTTATCGATGGCAAAGATGGACTTGACATGACTGTGCCACCACCAAATTTTAGTGTTTACGATGTTGAAAGTTACATTGGTGAGACAAAGACTGAACCAAGTAGCGTTTAAGGCATCTTAGTCTCAAAGAATTTACTATGATCAGTTTTATTTGGATATTTTAGGCGGAGATCGAGAAATGGATGTTATTGACGTAACAAGGCAAAGTAATGTACGAATGAAACTGAGAGATTTCGTCGAATACTACAACGACCCTTGTCGAACGAGGGTTTTCAATGTGATAAGCCTTGAGTTTTCAAACACCAGGTATGTTCAATTGATTGTTCTGTGAGATTTATTACGCATAAGCAGGATATCTGGAATACTGAATAATCGTTGCAGTCTCTCCTCGATGGTCGAAGCGCCATACATTGCACGCAAGCTGGACTGGGCAAATTCCGTTTGGCCGCGCGATTGGCCCGAAGACAGTGAATTGAAACGACCAGAGGTGCAAAAGTATTGCCTAATGGGGGTCAAAGATAGTTTCACTGATTTTCACATTGACTTTGGTGGCACATCCGTCTGGTATCACGTTTTGCGGGGAGAGAAAGTTTTTTACCTGGTTAAACCATCGACAGCGAATTTACAATTGTATCAACATTGGATGTGTAGTTCGACTCAGAGTGAAACTTTTTTCGGAGATCAGGCTGACGCCTGTTACAGATGCGTTATTAAGCAGGGGCAAACAATGATGATACCAACCGGATGGATTCACGCGGTTTTAACGCCAACCGACTCCTTGGTCTTTGGCGGTAATTTTGTTCATAGTCTCAACATTCCTATGCAAATACAGTAAGTCTTCGTTATGCTGCTACGCAGCAACAAAGAAACTTTGTAGAGTCAGTCGATAGGTACATCCCCTTTCATTTGCAGAGTTTACGAGCTGGAGAGAAAAATGAAGACTCCTACAAAGTTTCAATATCCAGGATTTGAGACCATAAATTGGTTCGCTGGAAAGAAACTGCTGAAAGACCTTAAGGAGTTGAACAACGATGAGAAAAAGTGTCCAGCATATTTTCTACAAGGAGTTAAAGCTCTACTTGGAATCCTTAAGCAGTGGAATACTGATAAAGACGTGAGTGTCACAAGTTGTTGAAAGGTTTTCAGAAACAAGAGGAGACACTGCGTGTATTTATGAAAGAGACGGATATCTGAGAATTCGTGAAAGACGATTATTAGCTTATTATAATGCACGTGTACGTTATTATTATTATTGCCTGTTTTTCAGTACAATATGGTTAGTCGTAGCCAAATTCCAGAGACAATTAACAGTCCAAAGTTGCTGAAGGATCTGAGTAAAGAGATTCGTCACGCGGAACGTTACCTGATATCACTGAATCCTCCGAAACCAGAACGCGAGAGTAAGCGAAAGAAGAAGAAACCGTTGAATAAGGATTTCATTGATTACGACGTAGCCGATCGCATGGCCGCAAATCCATTTAAAGCAACATTGAAAGAAACGAATAAGATTCAAGAAGCTGCTGTATCGACCGAACTCTTGCCGGACACAAGACCACCGTTGAAATTAACGTTACCCAAGTACACGGGCTATTCCTATGCGAATTTACCACCAGACGACACTAGCGCCACTGCGGCAGTCACCAGCGCTACCAGCAATTCGATAAACAATAATATCTCGAGTAGTAACAACAGCAACAGCAGTAGCAGTAACAGCAGCAACAGTGGCGGTGGCGGCGGTGGCGGCGGCGGCGGTACTAGCGGCGCCAATGGCAGAAAGGTTAAATGTGTCGGTTTTTCGCATCAAAACAAAAGAGCATCCAAACCGGGTAAGCAAAGTCCCACCGTCATTCGATTTAAGCTCGGTGACAATGAAGTCGTAAGAAGCACCCACGACAATATAAATAATTATGGAGCATTCACAATGGATCACTCGGTCGAAACGCTAAGAGAATTCACGTGGAAGCAAAGTTCCGTCTATGACTTTCACGACGGGAGTAACGAGAGCGATTATGGGGTTTTTACCATAGACGAAGCGCCGAAGCGCAAAAAATCGTCAAGGTCCAGCAGCCAAAAAAGGTGCAGACGCAATTACCAGCCTCCTGCGGCTCCAGCCGACGACGCCGACGCTCAGAGCGAGGTACCAAAAAACGGTATCGAGGAATTACTCAAAGCTTCCGCGTACACGTTGTCATCAGCGACCGTTGCCAATCAGAGACTCGACGCCACTGCGTACGTATTTATTTCAATTGAACACTCTGCTCGCGGTAGTCGTTAATTTGATAGTCAGCCGATAAACTGTCGTTTCAGTCGCTCCTCTGCGATGCTGTCAACGATGTCACAATTTGGTCAACCAGTCCCACCGCCAACGGGGTAAGACACTTATGTAAATTATTATACAAGTATTCGAGACATCGATCATCGTGTGCTCTATTTCGTTCCTGGTCGTCTCGCTCGAGTTGCATTAGTTTGACCTTGTTTCATTCGCTCTCACTGTTACTTCTTCGTGTCAGCCTGGCTGTCAAGTGACACCAGTCGTGCCAACCTACCCGTGAATAATAACGAGTAACAAAAGTGGAAAAGCAGAAAGTACAAGGAGACACGTGCGCTTTGTTGTCATTTTTGATTTTTTGGTGTCTTAGTATTTATAAATTGAAAACGGCCAGTTCTGGCAGGGCTTCTCCATCGACACGCGAAGCCATCGCTGGGATGCTGTCGTTCAGCGAGCAGTGCTACTCGACGACCTCAGCCAGTCCTGTCAAGTTAAAAAAATTCGAAAAGGAGGACAGGAAGCTCCAGGACAACAGAGGCGAGGACGACGACGACGACCACCTTATTGAGAACATCGATAAGGTTCATCAGGATGATGATTTCAGTAAGAAGGTCTTTACTTGCGATAGGCATCATTTGACAACGGAGTTATTTATTGTTGCACGTGCTGCATAGTATATCCAGCATTGGATGCTTCGGACGACGAGGAATATATTTTCAAACCTCGTGGAAAGAGACGAATCGACGAGGCCTGGAATCCACGAGCCAGGGTCGGTCCTCTTTTGCCTAAGACTAATCGACCGGCGCGAGAAGGAGTGAAAAAGACGTCCGTGGAGAAGGGTCTTGAGGCTGCAGCGGCGAAACGAGCAAAACAGCCGGTATTTATGCACCAGAGCACACAGCCATGAGAACTCTGCATCCCCGTACCTCATCCGTTCACTTTCTTTTTTTTTTTTTCTTTATCAAGTGTTAAACTTACCGTTCTGAGTCGAAGGGGATGGAAGAATTCCTGGTTTGTAATTTCGTCTTCCTTGATAAATAATGTACGTACGTGTCTTTCTTTATTTGTTTCTCATGGCCGTTCGTCTGGCAGCAACCATCGACAAAACGGACATACAATAAGCGAAGACAAAAGGGTTCGGTGATGAGATCAGAGGCTGCTCCGATGCCCACGGACGGGGCCAATGTCAAGATGAAAGCGACGTCCGATGGCATGATGAACATGGGTCTCGGTCTTGGTCTTGATCTTGATCTTGAGGTTGGCGCTAATCTTTCCACGGACGGCGTCGGTATAGACATTGGCGGATACGGCTCGATATTAACGAGTCCTAACAGACTGAAAGACGTCAAGGCAAAACTCGCAGCACCCGTCCCAGTCGGTAAGCCATGTGCCTCCTGGGTTTTTTTTTTCTTCTTTCCCTTCTTGTTATTATTATTGTATTATCTAGTTCTTGAAAAGTAAGTAATATTTCAATCGGCGTACGTAGGCACTGCCGTGCTGTTTGTGAATGATTTATTAAAAGTTTATTGTTATTTCAGAGCGGAAACCAAAAAAGGGTATGAAAACGGCAAAGCAACGCTTGGGAAAAATCTTAAAGCTTCATAAAATGATGCATTAATAGAACGCTTTAATTCAACTAAGAAACTAGCTTTAACTTTGTCGGATCAAAAAATCATCCCACTCTCATTTGTGTATAAAAAAAGAAAAAAAACAAGCTATGTAATAGGTGTATATTGTTGTGTAAATATATACAAGGTGAATCTTTTATAAACGATGAAGAACAAGCTGGCGAAGAGCAAAGTAACATTGTGAGCGATAATAAAAGAACGAAAGGTGGAGGCAATGAAAATAAATAAGAACACAGGATGGATTATCAGATGCTTAGGGTATATATTTTCTTCTGCAACAATGCTATCGCTATTACGTGTCGTCTTTTCGTCGGATTTTAAATTCTGGTGGCTTCACGTAAATTTTCAAAAGTCTCCAACGACGGCACAAAGTTACATGGGTTTATCTGGAGTCGTCGCGAACTTGATCGGCCCAAGTCTCGAGTCTTGCTTTCTCGTACAATTTGTGAAACGATTTTTTTTTATTCATAATTCAACTTACTCAACGAGACAAAACCGTGCGCACGTATTAATATAAATACGTAGATAAAATCACAGCTAAAATCATTTCATTTTGAATGATTATTTCACGAATTTTCATCATGAATTATTACAAGCGTTTTCTTTCCTATAATCATATCTCTTTGTTGAGCTTTTTAATTGATAAACACGAAAGCACCATCTCGGAGTACATGTCCTCCGAAAATATGTCTGACGCCAATATATGAAAGACAGTGTAGCTAATTGTCTAAACCGTGCAAGATTTAAAGATAATAAACCAGCATGTAATTGATTCATTGCGTTCGAAGACTGATATGCTATGCGCGTATCGATGACGCATGCACACGTGTCTGCGTGTCCAGTCGAAACTTCCAACGAGGATTAACCATTGATGAGAAACATTTGAAACGAGCGAACAAGCGCGATTGGTTAGTTTCGTTTAAATCCTGCACGACGGTACGTGGAAATTACTAGCCGAGACTGTAGTAGCGCTGAACTTTATGTCGCAGAGATATTTTTCAATAGGAACGTTCTGGAATAACTAAAGCGGGGAAGCAATTTATATCGGTGCTTTTGCGAACAGACTGTACCACGGAATGTACCGTTTGGGGAGCCGCGAGGAGCGCGCGCGTAGAAAATAACGTCGATGCGTAAGGTGAGTCGTGACGGTCGTGACTCCGTAAGTCATTCGCAGGATTCACAGGAGGATGGATTCGAGCACAGTCAGGATCAAGACGCTGGTGCGGTTCGGTGTTATCTAGTGCGGTACGGTGCGCCGGAACAGTGGAATTAGGTTAAATTTAAAAGAAAAGCCTCAGCACGGCGCAGTCGGTGTGAACTAAGGTTAACCAGTGGAGAGGAAGTCGTCATCGTCTCGTAGCTTTTACTCTCAGCTGTCATTGAGATCGTCCGCGCCATCGTTTCCTAAGGAATCGGAAAACGATCCCGCCGAAGAAGGCCGGAGTGGTGTCGGTGTCATTTAAACGCGTTCGTGCAAGTTTCACGGATTCTCGTTGGAGCTGAACAGTAAGAGGCGTCGAAGAAACGGCTGGAATTCACGTGTTCAAGGTAGGTGGCACATCGACTTTAATCAATAAGAACTCGTGAGAATGTCGCGATCCTTCGTAACGATTCTATCCAATAGAAAGATTTCGAGGAGTTCGGACAGACCGAGCCTCGTGGTACGTCATTCTGGACTGTGCCATGATTTCGAGACTAGGTTAGGTTAGGTCGTTCTTTGCTCCGCGACACCGACGTGACGATCCATTCACATCTGTCTCGTCGCAAACTGTATTGGTAGCTGCACAGGACGTACAACTCACAGGTATTAGGCTCTCTGGTTTAATAACTGACTCCTCCATGTTACATGTCTTTTGCC